>JACEEZ010025163.1:0-42500 GCA_016584305.1 Chionoecetes opilio
CTTTGGAAAAAAAAAAAGGGGGGTCTAGGGGGAAGTTGGGAAACTAAATTAATGGTAGGTTTCCAAAACCCCCCTATTTAGTCCCTTTGAAGAAAATTTTTTGGGATTGAAAAGTTTAAGATAAAAAATCACATTTAAACCCCTTGAGGCCCAGAACGAAATTTTTCCATTTATTTGGGTACCTTAGACTATTTTAACCCCTTTCACACCGATCTTTTTTTCTACATAAAATGTCTGTTGTTAGCCATAAAATTTCAAAAAATACTTAAAAACCAAATTATCTAGTGGAAAAGGGTCTAAAAAGGTCATACTTAAAATTTTGCTTATAGTCTTTAAAAATGTCTAAGGGTACCAAATTACAAGGGAAAATTATTCGGGCTCGAAAATTACAAGGGGGTTTGAATGTCAGATTTCCCGTAGTTCCCGTTTGTACCTTGTCCACTGGGAAATTATTTAATTTTAAAGCTATTTATTTAGTTTTATGTTAAAAAAACAGCAATTATATAGCAAAAAAGGAAAAAGATCGGGGCGTGAAGGGGTTAAGCTTAATAAAACGTTTTCATTATTCAGGTAAATGTGTTAAGTAAAAAAACAAGTAAAACAGAGTATCATGCATGGGTACACGGACGCGGGGTCACTGCGGGACCCGTTACCCCCGGGCCCCTTTGTTTTTCTGCCTTTGAGAACCCCTAATTTTTTTTTTTTTTTTTTTTTTTTTTTTTTTTTTTTTTTTTTTTTTTTTTTTTTTTTTTTTTTTTTTTTTTTTTTTTTTTTTTTTTTTTTTTTTTTTTTTTTTTTTTTTTTTTTTTTTTTTTTTTTTTTTTTTTTTTTTTTTTACATCACAGGGAGGGCCAAGGACCAACAAAAAAGGGGGGTAACAAAAAGCCCGGAGTTGCCAGTCCCATAAAAAGTAGAGAATAAAAAAAAAAAGGGGTGGGCCCAAGGGTATAACAGCGAATTTTTCCTGAACCCCAAGACGGGGGGGGTGGTGAGGCTGGTCCCCGTCTCAGAGGCTCGGGTGGGCGAGGCTCGGGAGAGGCGGGGTTTTGGGGACGGGGTTACCTTTTGTCCTTTTTTTTTTTTTTTATTTTCCTTTTATTTACATCCGGTTACGTTAGTTTTATAAATGGTTTTTTGACCTGGAGTGTGTTGGAGGGGAAACACGGGATCCTCGGGGGTGCGGATAGGGACGTAAGCGTTTGAAGCCGGGGTTTAGAAAAAGAGCGCGGGACCCCGGGGTTCCCCCTAGGGAGGGAGTGGCCTTGGGAGGAGACACCCCCAGGACATCAGGGGGGGGGGCATTTTTCGCCCCGGGAATGGACATTGTATTCGGGAAAAACACGCGGGAAATCTAAAAATTAATTAACACCGTTTTTAGCAGGGGCCGGGCAAGGCGGCAGCAACCCTAATATAAGATTGTCCAATTCAATGACAGTTTTGGGGAAAAACTTTGCCCACGCGTGACCTTCCAGACAAAATGGCAAAGGACTGTGAAATCCCGATTAGGGTTGCCATCCCGGAATTAAATTATTGTCGTTAAGTCCATACACGGGACCCCTGGGCTTCCCTCCCCCCCTGGGCTGGCCGCCCCATCCTCATGTCTTCCCGGGCCTTGCCAAATTTAAAAATTTTTTATACAGAATATGAAATGAAGAACTGATGGTGGTAGGCATTTGTTTGTGATGGTCTCCTTCATTTTCTTGGTTCGTGAGAAAAAAAAGTTGCTTTAAAATCACAAAAACCCCTTTGTTCCTGAGAAAACTGTGCCATAACATATCTTCCGCCGGGGCCAATACATAAAAAACTAAGACAATAAGGAAGCTACAAGAGGCCCCCAACCTACACGTGTATTTTCCGATTGGGCAGGCCCCGAGAGAGAGAGAGAGAAAAAAAAGAGAGGAGAGAGAGGAGAGAGGAGAGATGAAAAGGGGGGAGGAGAGAGAGAAGGAGAGAGAGAAGAGAGAGAGAGAGAGAGATTCAGTTTCGTTTCAATATTTTTTTCAAAATTTGAATTAAATTTGTGAAAAAGACTGTTTCGGATAACAGTCTTTCTCGGGATACAAAAATTTTAGCTGATGATATACATAATTAATACGAGGGGACAATATTGTTGTTTTAAAAAGCTTCACATTTTTTTTTGTTTTTTTTTTGTTTTCCCTTTAGTTAACATCTAATGGCACAGAATTTGGTGTGAGTTGTGTTTGTGGGAGGAGATAATAAATGAATTGAATTCAGCAAGGGTGGGGTGGGCACAAAAACACTGTTGCTTTGGCGGGTAACGCACCACGTCAGAAGGTGTGAGCAAGTGGTGCCCATCCTCGTGCGCACGCCTACACGACGCCCTTCCCCGGCGTTTTTATCCCAAATTTTTCCATCCAAAAAGGGTCCCAAGTTTGATCCGGGATCCCCCACCCGCCAAGATTTAGGGGACGTTGGGGGGGAGCAGGCACCCAGCGGCCCAAAATCGGGTACCACCGGGCACTCGTGCTGCCCAGCCAGCTCCTGTTCGTGCCCCCTCCGTCTCTGTGCTCCGCCCGGGCCTCACGGGCCCCCTCCTTCGGGGGTCCGGGGAAAACGACAGTCATGCTTCATTCATGGTCGCCTGCTTGGCCAAGGCGCTGTTTCCTCATTGCCGTGATGCCAACTGGGAGGGACCCATTGATATAAGCTCCTGCCCATGTTTGAAGGCCCCTTGACTGCCGACAAAATGGGTGTTTTCAGGTGGGTATTCTCGTGTCCTCTTGTTGAGCGGCTATGGCGTCTGGGTCCGGCGATGAGGTTGTTGAGGCTGTGGGGGGTTTTGGGGGCGTGATCCAGAGCCATAGAAGGGCTTCTTCAGTTTGCGTGGAGGAGGGAAAATCCGGGGTTCGCGCAGAGGCTGTGTGTACGGGTGGCAGTGGCAAGGCCCTCGCCCCCCTTTTTGCACAAAAAGGCGCGCCTGACCGTCCTTCGGCAGGATCTGTAGATCCGTCGGGTAGTCACTCTGCTATGGCTCCCTGACGCCTTGTATTTTTGAAACCCTTCCTGCCTCAGTTCCACGGGTAGGCGTCAGGGGGGGGGGGGCCCTGAAAAACTGTTGTGATGAGTGTGGCCTCCCAGGGGGCCGTGGCGTTACGCTCCAGGGATGACGGGTTTTTGGCCTCCCAGGCGACACCAGAGTGTTTGGTGTCCTATCGCGTCTTAAGCCACCTCCCTTTGACCTCGGTGACCTTCAAGGGTTTGTAAAGCGAGTGTGGAGCATCGGGAGGTCGGCTTGATGATGATTTTATGAGGAAGTTGGCCGTCATAAAAACTTTTCATTCCTTGGGGCCCGTCCCCCTTTTAAAGGGATGGCCTTTTTCCGCCCTTCTGTTTTTTCAGTTTTTCCATTTTTGGGGTTTTTTAAAAGGGAAATGGTCCTTTACCCCATTTTCCTGGGTATTGTTTCCCCCCAAGGGGAAAATTTCCCCATTTTTTTAGTTTGGTTTTTGATTGTAGGGGAAAAATGGGATTGGCTAATCAAACGTGAAGTACCAAGGGGGTTTTTTGCCTTTTTCGGGAAAGGGGAAAAAACGTAAAAGGACCCAGGGGGAGTTTGGGGAGGGAAAAAGAAGAAAGGCGGGGGAGGAGCGGAAGGGGAAGGGGGGGGAAGGGGGGGAGGAAAGGGGGAAAATTTTAAAAGGGGGAAAAGGTTTTGGAGGAGAGGGGGGGGGGGGGAGGAAAAAAGAAGGAGAGGGGGGAGGGAGGGAGAGAAGAAAAAAAGGAGGGGGGAGAGGGAAGGGGAAGAAAGAAGGTTTTGAAAAAAAAGGGGGAGGGGAAAAAAAAAAAAAAAAAAAAAAAAAAGGAGAAGAAAAAAAAGATTTTTTTAAGCATAGGAAGGAACCTTTAATATGGAACAAATTAATACTTTAAGTAAAAAAAAAAAAAAAAAAAAAAAAAAAAAAAAAAAAACCCCAACCTTTCAAAACCCAAAAAACAAAACACCCCCCACACCCCAAAAAAACAAAAAAAAAAAAAAAAAAAAAAAAAAAAAAAAATTTAAAAAAAAAAAAACCAAAAACAAAACAAAAACAAAAACAAAAAAAAAAAAAAAAAAAAAAAAAAAAAAAAAAAAAAAAAAAAAAAAAAACAAAAAACAACAAAAAAAACAAAAAAAACAACAACCACAACAACAAAAAACAAAACAACAAAAAAACAAAAACAACACTATCGTTTAGGTCATAATTGTTCTGTCTTTGGGGATTTTTTTTTTTACTCTAAAGATATCTTTCATTTCAAGAGTAGTATGAGAGTAGCATTTCGCGTGGTGATAGTGGCCTTTACAAAAAAATGGTTTTAACCCCTTACCCCCCAGATCTTTCCTTTCCCTAAAAAAAATTTTTCTTTTGTCGAGCCAAAAAAATTCAAAAAAGTAACTGAAATCCCAAATTGAAGTCGAAAAGGTTTAAACAGTTCATGGTTTAATAATTTTTGCTCTATTAACAAAAAAAAATCGATTAGGTTGCCAAATTACAATGGAAATTTCGTTTTGGGCCTCAAAGGGGTTTAAAAACATGTGGCTTTTTATACGTCGCTGTGGTAACCCGGAGTCACACTGCCCCCTTTTTCCGGGTGCTATTCGCTGATTTGGAAGGCTAACCACAAACCCTTCCAAAACACGCGAAATCTTCCCGGGGGAGTGGATTCTCACCCCCCACGGCTCAAGGGCTAAGCGAAGGGAAAGAGCACCGAGGCCCCGCGCAGCTTAGGTTACCCCCCTCTTTTCCTTTTCCTTTTTTTCCCCCCTCCCGAGACTGCTCAGCCCTTGGTGATACTACACTATTTTTAAAAAGGTTTAAAAAAACCTGACCCTTTTCTCTTTCTGACTGATATTTTTTGTAGGGGGAATATACGCTTTTCTAAATTTAGCTGTATTTTATCATAGTTAATCCTATTATCAGGTAAACTAGGGGTAATTTCAAACATGAGACCTTAAAAAAGAATGGAATTTTCGTCTCAGTAAAAAAAATAGACTATAGGGATTTTTTGGAGTTTAGGTTTCCACTGTACTGGCTTGAATAATTTATATTTTCGATTGCAATTTCATAAACCAGTTAAGGTGATGTAAGATTCAGGGAAAAAAAAATTCTTTAAAATTTAAACCCCCTTTACGCCAGATCTTTCCTTGGGTATAAAAAAAATCGTCTGTTGTTAGCCATAAATTTCGAAAAATAACTGAATATAAAAATTATTATCGACAAGGGTAAAACATCATACCCATAAAACATTGGTTATTTACTAAAAAATTTTTAAAGGTACCCAAATTTTAAAAAGGAAATTGTTAAAGGGGCTAAAGGGGTTAAGGTGATGCTATTATTGGGCCCCCGGGTAGTTTGATTTCATATTCATATGCAAAATGCATATTTTGCGTGTTTCTTTATGTGCATATTTCTAGATAAGCATATAAAAGCATTTTTGGGAAAATATTCTCTGAGCACAAGTGGTACTGGGGGGTGAGGTGAGGTGAGGGGGTTAGGTGAGGTGAGGGTGAGGGGGCGGCTTTCAACGACAATTTTGGAAAAAAATTTGACGCATTGAATGTTATTGCGACATTCGACCCCGAGGAGGCTCAGAGCATTCAGGAAAGCAAAATCTTATTGAAAAAGAAAGGGAAAGAAAAAAAGCTTTCTCTTCATTCAACGAATTTTGCGTGCATTTCCCCTCAACAATTATAGACTTGAAAAAAGGGGGCTCTGTTGTCCCCCGGCAATTTGTTTGGGTTTAATGGTGTTTTTGATGAAAGAAAAGTTTTCAGTTGAGGGTTCTATGGTAAAAAGAGCAACCCTGTTGAAAAAACAAGGGGTTTTAAAAGCTGAAAAAAGTCAGTAGATAAAGTGTGGTGATGCTTTTTTTGATGAGGACGGTACAGCCACTCATATTTTAAACATGCTGTGTATGAAAAATGCACCAATGTCCCTTTTGCTAGAAAGGGTGTTCTAGAATATAAAACATCTGACAGACAACAGGCGGGTTTTAACCTTGAGAACTTACGCACCAGTCATCATCAAAAACAAACCCCCAATCTGTAATGGGTTTAAAAAAAATTGTAGTCTAAATGTAAAAAATGTTTTTAAATTTTTTTTTTTGAAGCATTTCAAATATATTTTTTTAAAAAAAAAATTATTATTTTTCTTAATAAACATTAAATGTTTCTATTTAAATATTTTTTTTCCCTATAAAAATGCTTCTTGGCTTTATAAGTGAATTTTTTGTGCATATAAATGCATATTTTTCCTGTTTTTTTTTGTGATATTTGTCCAAAATTTTTTTGCTATTTTCATGATATTTTTGGTTTTTTTTGTGGAAAATATCCCCGGGGCCCTATAATTTTAAGGGAAAAAATTCTTGAAGTTATAATTATTTGAGTTATTTTAACAATTGGGATCCTGCAACTACTTACGACTCATTTACCTGACCTTTACAAGTACACACGTAAACCTGATGGCTACTTAGAAAATGACTATCTCAATAGTCACGCCCTCGTGTTTATCGCTCTGTCCTTCTTTCCTCTTAAAAAAGGTGCAATTGAGCAAAACTTTTTGATAAAGGCATTTTGGGACTTCCCCGTCTTCATGCGTCGTAGCCCGCTTCCGATAGTCTTTGACCTTAGCACCACAATTTTCTCCTATATTGCTCCCAGTATTTTCACGTCCTATTCACATCCATTTCCCCCTCATTCACCGTCGCGTTGTTTTCCAAATTTCCCATTCGATCAAATTCTTTCTTTCACAATTTTAATTATCTATAAAGGTTTTCCTAATGTCATCCCCCAGGGGGTTTAAAAATATTTGGAAAATGTATCTAATTTCTTTTTTGTTGATTGTTTTTTGTTGTGTGTGTGCGTGGTGCGTGCGTGCTGCGTGCGTGCCTGCGTGGGTGGGGGGGGGTGGGGGGGTGGGGGGGTGGGGGGTGGGTGGGGGGTGTGTTATGTTTATGTTGTGGTGTGAAAGTGTGGGGTAGAAAACGTTAACATGATAATGACCCGACCTTATAAGCTCCGCCCCCACATTATAAGTCGGTATATTTGTAGAGACTTATTTGGGCTGAGTTAAATATGTACGTCCAGTTTTGTAATTCTTAATTTACACATATTAATGGGACCCCTATAAAAAAGTTCGTGACCTGCCTCGCTTCCACCCTGACATTTACACCTGTTCGTGTGTGTTTAAAGGCCCCCCAGACTAGGTAGGGCTCAGGGGCTGGCGGTGAGGCTGGCGGAAGTTGAAAATCGAGGTTTTTAACACCGCGCGCGTTGTGCGGGGGGAATTTAACCTTTCCCGATTGAGGGGCGTGTTGTAGTTCCCAGGGGTCCCAGTGATGGCATTACAAAAATACCAGATGAATAAGAGATATTTTTGGAAGACTGAACATACCTACTTCACGAGACATTACGCGTGCATGAATAAAAAAATTTCAGTTTCTATACAAGAATAAGATAATGTACCAAAGGAAATAGTGCATAAAAAAAAAACCCCCACCTTTTTTTATTCAAATCCTTGTTTTTCATTTAATTTTCCTTGCATTGCAGTTTATTTACTGTCTCGGAAGAAAACACTTTTCGATTCGACGGTATTGATACGTCTCAAGTAAAATATTTAGGTGGTCAAAAAATTTAAATGAATCAATCAATCTTGTGACGGGGTCGCCTCCTGCCTGGTGGGGAGGCCAGTCTGGACGGCGGGTCGTATTTTAACACTCCCCCAGCCTCCCACCAGCCCATGACCCTAGTGTGGAAGGGCCTTTAGGGGGCCCCTGTGTCGGGGGGTGGGCCCCGTGGGGGCTGTAGAGTCCCCCTTCCCCCTTGATACCAGGGTCTTTAAGTATTTTGTAAAGTTTTTTCTGCATTATTGTTCACCATGTCGGTTTTGGGTGTATTTACGGGAAAATGAGAGTAGGAGGGAAATAGGTGTGGACTCAGGAGGGTCAGTAAAGCGCTCTTTTTTGTGTTATGATTAAAAGTTTATAGAGCGTTGTGTGTTATGTATAAGCTCAGTGGAAGTGCTCTTTTTGGAAGGTATAGAGATCAGTGAAGTCTCTTTTTTTGATGGAACGTTTAGTAAAGCTTTGTGTTATTATAGACCTAGAAGTGCCCTTAAGGGTTTTTTTTTGTGTTGAGGCTGGAAAATTTGAGAGAGACGGAAAGTAAAGTGAGTGAGATTTTGGCAGGTTGGCGCATTTATAAATATATATATATATATATAAAATATATATATATTAAAATATTATATAAATATATTTTAAAATATATATTTTATAATCGAAATTTTCAGGGGGGCCCATTATTAGGGTAAAATATAAGACTTAGGGTAAAAAAGACTTGACTCTAGGGGAAGTTTTACGGGGCTCAATTTAAACCCCCGCCGCCCAGCTATGGAAGTGTTTCAGTGTTAAAGGGCAGTGGGGGTGCAAAATCATTCTCCCCTTTTCCCCCCCTTACTGAACAGTCTGCACCGGACTCGACATCAGCACGAGTGAGTACAAAGGGACGAAAATCAGTTAGAACGATTGGTAGGAACTAAGAAAATAAGGGGCTACAAGAGGGGGCAAAACCCACACGTGGAGTTCCTGTAAAATTTAGAAAAAGGGGAAAAAAAAAAAAAAAAAAAGGGAGTGAATAAGTACTTCTTTTCACCGTTCCGAGGTTTTCGTTATAGCCTGTGCCCGGTCTTCGTGTGCCCTCAGTGTGTCTCAGGGGTGTTTTCCCCCGTGTGCCTCAGTGTGTTTAGGTGCCCCAGTGTTCCCCATGTGCCTTTAGTGTGTCTCAGTGTGCCCCGTGTGCTCAGTGTTTTTCTCAGTGTGCCTCAGTGTGCCTCAGGTGTTCATGTGCCTCAGTGTGTTTTCGGGGTGCTCAGTGTCCTCGCCCAAAAGGGAAAAAAAGCAGTGGTTGTCAGGATTTAAAAAAATGGAGGCTCTGTGTGTGGTTGGGGGTGGGAAGTTAGGCTGGGCCAGAAAAGGGTTATTTTTAAGAATTTATACTACAAGGTTGTAAGCACCTAAAAGTTGTGATTGGGTATCAGAACAAACCCCATGATAAAATTTTATTTTTAAATGACATCTTACGGTCAGACAGTCCGTTACCATAGCAACCGTTTCCGGCAAGACAACAAATTGACTAAATTGATGATTTCTCAGGCTGTGAATGACCGTCAGGGTTCATGTTGGTACCAAAATATGCAGAAAAGACAGCCAAAGAGCATAGAACATATACACAATGTCTGTGAAACAATTAATTCCACTTTTAAAATAAAAAAAACACATTTTCTCACATTTATGGTCAATTATTGAACAAAATAAAAATTAGTTATCCCGAAATCTACCAATGGAAGTCAATTACTTCTAAGTAAGATCAGTACACAATACACACTCATCAATACACACTCATATTAGTCCCAACTGTACGAAAATGGAGGCCAGTGACTTTTTTGTCACAACCTCAGTTGACGTTGCCAGTCCATGCAGCTTCTCTCGGACACCCTTCACAACTCTGTTAGTGCTGGAGCTGCTCTCAGATTTGGGGGCCTTGTTTGTGTTCAAATGCTGTGGCGAGTCTAGTGCCCGCTCTGCTGCGTCATTGACAACAGGGAGGTTGGCCACAACTTTCTTGCCATGACGGTAGTTGTCCGAGGTGGTCCATTGTGCAACGGGGAGCTTGACAAAGCTGGAGTCAATACCCAAGAGCTCAAACATGCTCAAGAGTCATGTCCAATGAAGTCTTTGAGGGCTTTACTGCCCAATTGATGTGAGGCTGGCATCTCCTGTTTTCTTGTCTGTGGACTGTCTGTCGCGTCATGGTACCTCAGCATAGCCTTTCTCATCGTCTGTTTGTCAGATGATGTTCGGTCCGAGAACAGTGCCAAAGAGACCAATCTCTCTGAGAGATACCACAAATGGTTTTGTAGCTTCTGTCTGGCCGGAACGACAAAGGAAGAGAAATTTGGCAGGCCACTTCATTGGGTCCTTGCTGATACTGGCCTCTGCCTTGAGGAGGTTCTTCATTAGTGCCAGGTCATTCGATGGTGCATCGGCAGCACTCGTGCACGTTAAACCATGCTTTCGTGTAGAAGATTGCCAAGAATACAGCAAGACTGGTGATGTCTTCCAATTCTTCGGGTGCATATACATCCCCAAGCTGGCATCGAAAGAGTGCCACCTTAAACGTGTACAAAGTCTTGCTAATCCAAACGGGCGTGATGGAATGCCCCAGGCGCTTGATGGTGATGGATCTCCGACCGGCAGGGACGGTCCCTCCAAGAAACAGCAGTGTTAGTTCTGCCAGCTCCAGGTAGTCATGTCGAAGTGTCTCCTTGGTGCTGTTCTCGATCCATGTCTGAAGGAAGGTGATGGTGTTATGTATATAGCCCGTCAACTCTCTTTGTGGAGCAGTCACCTCGACCAATGTGTAGTTGTTGTGGTTCAATTCGCTCCAATTGTTCACCAGTCGCTTGAACAGCTGTTCATTGGGTCCTGTGGTTGGGCCATACACAATTGAGCAAGATGCCCCCCCAATCAACTCATGGATGTGGTGTCTACATGCCAGTTGCAGAAGACTTCTACCAAACTCTGTCTCCAGTCTTACGACGACTCCACTCCAGACCCAGAGTTCACTGCAGTTGTATCAAAGACAAGAGCACCTATCCGGGATGTGTCCAGTGGATGGTCATTGAGGACCTGGAAAAGAAAATAAATAGAATAAGGTGACTAACACACGCTAATATACAGTTAATCAATGAACGAGCATTTGTTATCGTTATTTATTACACGATCAGTAATCAACGAAGCGAAGCTGAGTCGATTATGCGAGTGGAAATAAATAACGATAACAAATGTGAGTGAGTTAATAATACAAAAAAATACAAAATAATACTGAATAATCACCTGAATAATCTTTGCTGCCTCATTTTCAGCAGTTGACCTCCCTTCCATCCCAACAATTGATAGTAGAACTTCCTGGCCATCCGTCCCTGTCAGTATCACCGCCACTCGTTCCATGTCCTTGCCCACATGCATTAGGGACTTGATCAGCTTCCCATCCCAGTGTAGTGCATACATCTTGGAAGTGATATCGCCAAGTTGCCACTTAGTAATATCTGCCGCCTTCTCAAGCCTTGCAGACTGTCTCCTCCTTCCCGTTGTGTTCACAGACAGGTTGTACTCCTCAAGGTTCTTCCCTCCATCTTTACGAAAGGCAGCAGCCAGTTCTGTCACCGCCCTATTGGGTGGGTGGGTGGGTGGGTGGGTGGGTGGGGTGGGTGTGTGCGTGTGTGTGTGTTTTTGCGATATTAGTATTCATGTTATCCTCCTTATTATCCACTGGCGAAAAAAAAGGAAAAATCGAGAACTGTCCGCCTCAAATGGGAAAAATATCAACTACTGCTTATTATTATTCTATTTGATTAGCTAACTATTCATTTGATTATATTATTATTTTATTTTATTTACATCTATTATAGTTTAACATAAGCAAAAAACAAACAAGGACAACATGAATAGACTGCTTATTTCATGTTTTATTTATTTTTATCCGGGACCGACTGCATCACCACACGAGTTTTTTTTTTTTTTGGAAAATACTGATGCACTGGCTCGTTTTTTTAGTTTTAGCCATTTTATTATTGCTATTTTGCGAAGGATATACTTTTAAAATAATTATACTAGACGATAAAATACAGTACATTTTATTACCGTAATAAATCGGGTATTTCCCCACCTGCAAAATGTCCCCACCCGCCAATATTACAAAAATATAGAAATCACTACTGCGGTCTGTCCACTGAAGATGATACCAGTGTTTATTCATGACTTATAACTACCCTTTTTTCAGTTTTGTTTATGTTTTGTAGCTGCAATTTAAAGGGTTTTTCAAATTTCATTTCCTTTTTTTTCGCGCGACGAGACGGCGGGAGGACACTAAAAACATAAAACTAATTGGCGCCCTTTTATTGTTGGTCGCCACTCTGGTGATTTTTTTTATAATTTTTTCTTTATAGCCATACTATGACAAGTATAAAAAAAAAATGAACAGACTCTCCAGTACCCCCTTTAACTTTCCTAAATAGGGTTTAGAAATGAAAGATTAACGCACCACCGTCTGTAAACAGAAAAAAAAAAGTTGTCCGGGGACTTTAGTGTTATCTACGGTAGATTACAAGGTTCTAGAACTTGGCCCACCCGTAACTTTTCCCAACAACTTTCTGGTTACATGCCCCCCCAAAGAAAAAAAAAAATAAAATAAATACTATAATATTTTTTAAGGCCAACTCACTACCACTCATTACTATCATTTTACCATTATTTATCAATCAATTATTTCCATCTTTTTACCCATTATTTTTAAAAATATTAAATATTTACCATTTTTACTGTCATTACATACTATATGTCACATTATTACCCCTTTAATCTTTTTCCTTAAGTTTTCCAACTGTCATTACTTCATCTTAAAGTCGACTTCACAAATTTTTTTTTTTCCCCTCTCTCTCTCTCTCTCTCTCCCCCTCTCTTTTAGATCTTACGAAATTACGGGAGAGGAGCTACAACAGAAACATTGTAGACAAAAAATGTTTAATCCACACACGCTAAAAAAAAAAAGGAAAATTAATAGATAAATCTAAAAAGGGAAATTAAATTGTAGCAAAACTGAGGATTTTTTTTTTTTTTTTTTTTTTTTTTTTAAAGACGAAAAAGGAAAAGACAAAAGAAGTACAAACAAAATTATGGAAGGAAAACTAAGAAAATGGAAAAAAGAAAAAAGGAAGGTTGGGGGGAAGATGAAAAACCCCCCCTGAATATAATGTGATTTCAAAACACAATATTTTTTAAGTCTGAGAAAAAGCGGGGTTGCAAACATAAAATAAACAAGATAAACCGGAATGTTTAAACCCCGGGGGGCCGTCAGGGCGGGAAGGTTGGTAGAACGTGAGCTTGAAGTGTAGCGTCCCCCGATTCGGGCAGCGGGTTTGATCCGCCTAGTTGTGCTGAGTGGCGGCGCTTTGTATGCAATAACCTTGTAGTTGGTTTGCAAAGGCTAGATAGGGTGAAAATCTTTTCTTCTTAACCCCTTTAGGCCCCGAACGTAATTTTCCCTTTACTTTTTTACCCCTTAGACTATTTTAAAAAACCCCTTCACACCCAGTCTTTCCTTTGCTACTAAAATCGTTTTGTTTCCATAAAATTCGAAAAACTAACTTAAAATACCAAATTATCTAGTGGACAAGGTACAAAAAAGGTAAACTATAAAATAGCTTATAGCATTAAAAACGTCTAATGGTACCCAAATTCAATGGAAATTTCGTTTTGGGCTCGAAAAAAACGAAGGGGTTTGAATGTCAGCAGTATTCTGTAATATACCTGTTTATATCCTTGTCCACTAGCTGAATTAGATATTAAGCTATTATGTAGTTTTTTGGTTAACAACAGAAAATTTGTATATAGCAAAAAGGGAAAGATCTGGCACGTGAAGGGTTAAGTTTAAATAACGGTATTCATTTTCAGTAAATGTTTTAGTAAGCAACTAAGTAAACAGAGTATCATGCATGGGTACACGGACGCGGGGTCACTGGGGGACCCGTCTACCTCCTGGCGCCTTTGGTTTTGCCTTATGAGAACCCACTAATTTATTTATTTATTTTATTTATTTATTTATTTTAATTTATTTATTATTTATTTTTTTTTTTTTTTTTTATTATTTTTTTTTTTTTTTTTTTTTTTTTTTTTTTTTTTTTTTTTTTTTTTTTTACATCACAGGGAACGGGCCCAAAGGGGCACAACAAAAAGGGTAACAAAAAAGCCCGCTGAGTTGCCAGTCCCTATAAAGAAGACCGTAAGAGAATAAAATAAAAACAAAAGGGGTAGGCCAAGGGGTTAACAGCGATCGTTTCATGAACACAAGACGGCGGGGGTGGTGAGGCTGGTCCCGTCTCAGAGGCTCAGACTGGCGCGAGGCTCAGGGGGAGAGGCTTGGGCGTGGACCGGGGTTTTCTCTTTTGTCCTTTTTTCTATTTTTTATTTTCTTTTTATTTTACATCCGGTTACGTTACGTTTATGAAGGTATTTTACCTGGAGTGTGTTGGTGGGAAAACACGTGGATCCTTTAGGGGTGCGGATAGGGACGTTAGCGTGAAGCCCTGGGTTTAGAAGAAGAGCGCAGGGACACACGGGTTCAGGTAGGGACGGAGAGTGGCCTTGGGAGGAGACACGCCCAGGGACATCAGGGGCGGCACTTTCGCACCGGGAATGGACATCTGCTATTCAGGAGAAACACGCAGGGAAATCTAAAAATTAATTAGCACACCGTGTTTAGCACGGGCCGGGCAAGGCCCGGGAGCAACCCCAATATAAGTATTGTCCTAATGATCAATGACAGTATTGGGAAAACATTTGCCCACGCGCTGACCTTCCAGTACAAGATGGACAAAGGACTGATGAAATCCCGCATTAGGGTTGCCATGCCGGAATTAAATTATTGTCGTTATAGATCCACTACACGGGCACGCCCTCGGTGCTTCCCTCCCTCCCTAGGCTGTGCCGCCTCCATCCTCATGTGCTTGCCGGGCCTTGCCAAGATCTTAAGAATGTTTATACAGAATATGAAATGAAGCAACATGAGTGGTCGGTAGGCAGTTGTTTGTGATGGTCTACCTTCAATTTCTTGGTTCGCTGAGAAGAAAACGTTGCTTTATAAAATCACAGAAAACGTATTTGTTCCTGAGTAACTTGTTTTTTGCCATCACATACATGACATAAGANATTAAAAGCACACCGTGTTTAGCACGGGCCGGGCAAGGCGGCAGCAACCCTAATATAAGATTGTCCTAATGATCAATGACAGTATTGGGAAACATTTGCCCACGCGCTGACCTTCCAGTACAAGATGGCCCAAAGGACTGATGAAATCCCGCATTAAAAGGGTTGCCCATGCCGGAATTAAATTATTGTCGTTATAGATCCACTACACGGGCCACGCCCTCGGTGCTTCCCTCCCTCCCTGGCTGTGCCCCCCTCCATCCTCATGTGCTTGCCGGGGCTTGCCAAGATCTTAAGAATGTTTTTTACAGAATATGAAATGAAGCAACATGAGGGGTCGGTAGGCAGTTGTTTGTGATGGTCTACCTTCAATTTTTTGGGTTCGCTGAGAAGAAAACGTTGCTTTATAAAATCACAGAAAACGTATTTGTTCCTGAGTAACTGGGGCCACTAACACTATCTTCCTCGCCGATGCGCAATACATAGAACATAAGACATAAGGAAGCTACAAGAGGCCGCGACCTACACGTGCTAGTTCCGTAATGGGCAGCGCGCGAAAGGGAGAGAGAGAGAGAGAGGAGAGAGAGAGGAGAGAGTAGAGCGAGAGAGAGAGAGAGAGAGAGAGAGAGAGAGAGAGATGAGAGAGGATTCAGATTCAGATTCAAATACTTTTATTCAAAATTTGAATTAACATTTGTGAAAAAGACTGTTTCAAAGATAACAGTCTATTCAGGATACATAATATTAGCTGATGATAGTACTATACATTAAAAACGATGGACAATATTGTTGTTTTAGTAAGCTTCACATTTTTGTTTTGTTTTTTTTTTTGTTCTTCCTTAGTTAATCATCAAATTTGGCACAGAATTCTGGATGTGCAGTTAGTGTTTGTGGGAGGAGACTATGAAGTGAATTGGCAAGTTAAAGCAAGGTGTGGGTGTGGGCACAGAACACTGTTGTCTTTGGCGGGTAACGCAAGCCACAGTCACGAAGGTAGTGAGCAAGTGTGTCCCCCACCTAAAGTAGCGCACAGCCTACGCGACGCCCTTCCTCCGGCGTGTTATGCCAATTTCCCATCCATAAGGGTACCCAAGTTTGATCCTGGATCTCACCACCTCGCACAACCGGGACTTAGAGGACTTTTGTGGTGGGGGGCAGGCACCCAGCGGCCCCCATCGGTGTAACCACCGGGCACCCCGTGCTGCCGCAGCCAAAGCCTCCTGTTCGTGCACCCTCCGTCTCTGTGCTTCCGCCCGGGCCTCAAAAGTGCCCCTCAGCTGTCGGAGGGTCCTGGGAATAACGACAGTCACTTGCTTCATTCATGGTCGCCTGCTTGGCCAAGGCGTCTGCTTCCTCATTGCTGTGATGCCAACATGGGAGGCGACCCATGTGATAGTAACGCTCCGGGCCATGTTGTGAATGGCCTTGACTGCCGCACGAATGCGTGTGTAGGTGGGTATTCTCGTGTCCTGCTTGTTGATGCAAGGCTATGGCAGTCATGAGTCCGTGACGATGAGGTTGTTGAGGGCTGTGGGCGCGTGTGGGCGTGATCCAGAGCCATAGATATGGCTGTCAGTTCAGTTTGCGTGGAGGATGAGAAATCCGAGGTTCGCGCAGAGGCTGTGTGTACGCGGGTGGCAGTGGCGACAGGATCCTCGCCACCCATTTTGCACACAAAGGCTGCGCCTGACCG
This sequence comes from Chionoecetes opilio, assembly GCA_016584305.1. Lineage (NCBI taxonomy): Eukaryota > Metazoa > Arthropoda > Malacostraca > Decapoda > Majidae > Chionoecetes > Chionoecetes opilio. The sequence continues at coordinate 16,454 of JACEEZ010025163.1, forward strand.
TCCTTCGGCAGGATCTGTAGATCCGTCGGTGTAGTACACTGCTGCGTATGGCTCCCTGACGCCTTGTATGTTTTGCAGACCTTCCTGCCTCAGTTCCACGGGTAGGCAGTCACGGGGGCCGCGGGGGCCTGACAACTGTTGTGATGAGTGTGGCCTCCCACGGGGCCGTGGCGTTACGCTCCAGAGGCATGACGGCAGTATTTATGGCCTCCCAGGCGACACCAGAGTGTTGTAGTGTCTCTATCGCCGTCTTAAGCCACCTGCCTTGACCTCGGTGACCTTCATGATGGTTGTGAAGCGAGTGGTGGAACGTCATCGGATGGTCGGCTACGATGTATGATTTTATGAGGAAGTTGGCCGTCATACTTCAATCTTGCTGTCAGTGATGGCACTTGGTCCCGCCTCATGTTTTCAGTCTGGTCCATTTCGGTCTCGAAGATGGTCCTCAGGCCTCATTCTGTATTGTTCAAGAATTTCGCATCTGTAGTGGTTGGATATGTAGGAAACAGGACTGGCATAACAACAAGGTACGTACAAGATTGTTGCGTCAGGTCACCGAGTGCCTGAAGCTCCCATTCGTCCATGTCATCGCCCTCAATATCCATTCCTTGCCCTGCATTTGCCTTCAATGTTGTGATCTCAGCCTTGCAGCCGTTGTTACGGCACAATGACGCAAGATAACGCTGCGTGCTACCCACTCTACGTTTGACCTTGGAGCTCGTAGTGGTCCAGGGGGCGTTCTTGCTTGGCCATGGCTTTGGTTCTTGGTCCTGAGATATCGTGAACCCAATTCCCTCACATTTGTCCGTTAGAAGGTTTAGTGATTCTTGCTGGTAGTGGTGGAGTCCTGCCCGTCGTCTGTAAGGACAACGCATGCATAGGCCGATGTGCTGTGTCCCCTCGCGGTACAGGATCTAGCTACGTGTATGACTATTAGACAGTCCGTAGATGATGACTTCCGTGGCGTTTCCTGTCTAGCCATGAATCAGAGTTTGGTCCGCTGAATATGAACCCATTTCGTCGAAGGTATTGCTGCAGAAGGGAGAAGAAGTTAGATCTTAGGAGGAGAGAGATGGAGTCCTGGGGCCCAGCAGCTAGAATGACAGAGTCCACGAGAGAGAGAGCGGGAATGTGGAGAGGGTAGGGAGAGAGAGAGAGAGGAAGGAGAGAGAGAGAGAGAGAGAGAGGAGAACTTAACTCCTCGTGACATGGTAGTACTTTCGAGTAAAACAAAAAAACCGCTGACAAACTTTGCAAACTGATAAAAGATGACAGCGTGTGCTTGTCACAGGAATAGGTATCAGCCGTCAGTTTAGTAGTATTTTAGAGCTTATACATAGATAATGTTTAAGATTGAAGCAAGAGAGAAGAGAGAAAGAGAGAAAAAAGAGAAAAAATGAAAGGTAGAGATAGAAGAAAAACAACAACAACAAAACAACAAACAACACAAAACAACAACAACGGACGAACACACAATAAGCGCAACATACAACAGACAACAGCAACAGGACAAGCAACAGGCCAACGAAGTAGACAACCTAATCTAACAACATTAATCTTAGGATGACAACAACAACAAAACAACAACAGCAGCAAAAACAAACACAAAAAAGTGACAACAAAACAGAAAACAACAACAACACCAACAACAACAAGCCAACAGACAAACAAACACAACAACAAACAAAACAACAACAACAACAACAACAAAACAACAACAACAACAACAACAACAACAACAACAACAACAACAACAACAACAACAACAACAACAACAACAACAACAACAACAACAACAACACTATCGCTAGGTCATAATTGCTTCTGTCTTTAGGGATTTTTTATTTTTACTCTAAAGATATCATTCATTTCAAGATGTAGTATGAGAGTAGCATTTGAGCGTGGTGATAAGTGGCCTTTACAAACAAAGTGGTGTTAACCCCTTCACACCCAGATCTTTCCTTTGCTATAAAAAATTGTCTGTTGTCGAGCCATAAAATTACGAAAAGTAACTGAATATACCAAATTAGACAGTCGACAAGGATACTAAACAGGTCATAGGTATATAATATTGCTCATATTAACTAAAAAAATCGACTTATGGTTGCCAAATTACAATGGAAATTACGTTCTGGGCCTCAAGGGGTTAAACACATGTGGCATTTATATACGTCTGTCTGTGGTAACCCGGATGTCACACTAGCCCTGTGTTCCGGGGTGCATATTCGCGTGATTTGGAAGGCTAGACCACAAACCCTTCCAAATCACGCGAATATGCTTCCGGGGTAGTGGATTCTCACCCACCACAGGCTCAAGGGCTAATGCGAAGGATATGAGCACCGAGGCCACGCGCAGCTTAGCGTATACCCCCATCTTTACCTTTACCTTCTACTTTCCCCCTCTCCCGAGACTGCTCAGCCATTGGTGATACGTACACTATTTTTTAAAGAGGTGAAAAATCCTGACCCTTTGCTACTTACTGACTGATATTTGTTGCTAGGAGGGAATACTACGCTTCTTCTAAATTTCAGCTGTATTTTATCATAGTTAATCCTATTATCAGGTAAACATAGGCATAATTTCAAACATGAGACCTTAAGATAGAATGGAATTTTCGTCTCAGTAAAAAAAATAGACTATAGGTATTTGTTGGAGTTTAGGTTCTCACTGTACTGGCTTGATATAATTTATATTTTCGCATTGCTAATTTCATAAACCAGCTTAAGGTGATGCTAAGTATTCAGGTAACAACAAATTCTTGAAGTTAACCCCTTCACGCCCAGATCTTTCCTTGGCTATAAAAAAAATCGTCTGTTGTTAGCCATAAAATTACGAAAAGTAACTGAATATACCAAATTAGTTAGTCGACAAGGATACTAAACAGATCATACCTATAAAACATTGGTTATATTCACTAAAAGATTTCTAATGGTACCCAAATTAAAATGGAAATTACGTTAAGGGTCTCAAGGGGTTAAGGTGATGCTAATTATTAGGGCCCGGATAGTTATGCATGTACATATTTCATATGCAAATGCATATTTTGCGTGATTTCTATGATAAGTGCATATTTCCTAGATAACTGCATATAAATGCATATTTTGGTAAAATATTCATCTGAGCACAAGTGGTACTGGGAGGTGAGGTGAGGTGAGGTGTGGTTAGGTGAGGTGAGGGTGAGGTGAGGCGATGCTGCAACGTACAATGGGAAAAAATTCGACGTCATTGAACCTGTTATTGCGACATTCGACCCTGAGGAGGCTCAGAGCATTCAGGAAAGCAAGATCTTACTTGAAACTGAAGGAATGAAGGAAAGCTTGCTCTTCATTGCAACGAATTTTGCGTGCATCTCATCAACAATTACTAGACTTTAAGAAAGGGGCTCATGTTGTCCTCGGCAATTTCGTTGGTTAATGGTGTTCTTGATGAACTGAAAAGTTTGCAGTCTGATGCTTACTATGGTAAACTGAGCAACGTGTTTGTACAAAACAAGGGATTTGAAAGCTGAAAAAAGTCAGTCAGATAATGTGTGGTGATGCTATTATTGATGAGACGGTACAGCCACTCACTATGTCAAACATGCTGTGTAGAAACATGCACCAATCGTCTCGTGTGACGTAGAAAGGGTGTTCTCAGAATATAAAGCTATGCTGACAGACACAGGCGGAGTTTTAACCTTAGAGAACTACGCCACCATGTCATCATCAAATGCAACCACAATCTGTAATGTCTGAAAATATGTCAGTCTATAATGTAAATAAATGTTCATATTTATTTTTGAAGCACTTTCACATATATAATGTTAAATACATTATGTATATGCTTAATAAACATTAACATTAGTTTCTATTAACTATTCTTGTTTCGATACCTGCATTCTTGGCTTTATAAGTGACATTTTTTAGTGCATATAAATGCATATTTGTCCTGTTTTTAGTGCATATTTGTCCAATTTTAGTGCATATTTGCATGCATATTTCATGGTTTTTTAGTGCATAACTATCCGGGCCCTAGTAATTATTAAGGTAAAACAAATTCTTGAAGTTAATAATATATTTGAGTATATATTTGAACAATCTGGGATCCTAAGCAACTACTTACGACTCATTTACCTTGACCTTGACAAGTACACACGTAAGCCTGATGGTCTACTTAGAAAATGACTATATCAATCAGTCATCGCCCTCGTGTTTATCGCTCTGTCCTTCATCTCTTCTTAACAAGGCTGCACATTGAGCAAGGCTATATTGATAAAGGCATTGGTACTCCACGTCTTCACTGCGTCGTAGCCTTGCTTCACGATAGTTCTTTGCACCTTAGCACTCACAATTTCTCCTATATTGCTCCACAGTATTTTCACGTCCTAGTCACATCTATTCTCCTCACTTACATCCGTCGCGTTGTTTCCAATTCCTCATATCGATCAAATTCTTTCTTTCACACATTTATAATTATCTATAAAGGTTACCTAATGTCATCCCCGAGGTGGTTTAAAACTATATTTGGCAAAATGTATCTAATTTCTTTAGTTAGATTGTTTTGTGTGTGTGTGTGTGCGTGTGTTGCGTGCGTGCGTGCGTGCGTTGCTCGTGCGTGGTGGGTGGGTGGGTGGGTGGGTGGGTGGGTGGTGGGTGTGTGTGTGTGTATGTGTATGTGTGTGTGTGTGAAAGTGATGGGATAGAAACGTTAACATGATAATGACCGTACACTTATAAGCTCCGCCCACACACTTATAAGTCGGTATATTTGTAGAGACTTATTTGGGCTGAGTTAAATATGTATACGTCCAGTTTTGTACATATCTTAATTTACACATATTAATGTGTAACCCATATAAAAGAGTTCGTGACTCGCCTCGCGTCTCCACTCCTGACATTTACACGCTGTGTCGTGTGTGTTAAGGCCCGTCCAGACTAGGTAGGGCTCATGAGGCTGGCGGTGAGGCTGGCGGAGTTGAAAATCGAGGTTTTCAACACCGCGCGCGTCGTGCGGAGCGAATTCAACCCTTCCCGATTCGAGGGACGTGTTGTAGTTCCCCAGTGCTGCCCCAGTGATGGCATTATCAAACTACCAGATGAATAAGATGATATTTAGGAAGACTGAACATACCATCATCTTCACGAGACATTACTGCGTGTCATGAATATAAATAAATTACAGTATACTATATCAAGAATAAGATAATGATACCAAAGCGAAATAGTGCATAAAAAAAAATCCTCTCACCTTTTTTTATTCAACTCCTTGTTATCCATTTAATTTTCCTTGCATTGCATGTTTATTTACTGTCTCGGAAGCAACACACTTTTCCGATTCTGACGGTATATGATACGTCTCAATGCTAAAATATTTAGGTGGTCAAAAATTGAAATGAACATCAATCAATCTTGTGACGGAGCGTCGCCTCCCTGCCATGGCGGTGAGGCACAGTCTGGACGCGCGGGTCGTATTTCAACACATCCACCAGCCTCACCACCAGCCGCATGACCCCTAGTGTGGACAGGCCTTCAGGGGCCGCTGTGTCGGGCGTGGGCCACGTGGGGGGCTGTATGAGTCCTCCTTCCACCCTTGATACCAGGGTCTTGTAAGTATTTTTGTAAAGCTTGTTTCTGCATTATTGGTTCACCGATGTCGAGTTGGCTGTATTTACGGAAAGTGAGAGTAGGAGGGAAGTATGGTGTGCGACTCAGATGAGGCTCAGTAGAAGCGCTCTTTTTTGTGATTATGATTAACGTTCAGTAGAAGCGTTGTGTGTTATGTATAGAGACTCAGTGGAAGTGCTCTTTTTGTGAAGGTATAGAGACTCAGTAGAAGTGCTCTTTTTGTGATGGTAACGTTCAGTAGAAGCGTTGTGTGTTATGTATAGACTCAGTAGAAGTGCTCTTAAGGTGTTTTTGTGTGTTGAGGCTGGAAGTTAGAGAGAGACGGAAAGTGAAAGTGAGTGAGATTTTGGCAGCGTTGCGCGCATATATATATATTATATATATATATATATATATATATATATATATATATATATATATATATATATATATATATATATATATATATCGAAGTTACAGGGGTGCCGATTATCTAGGGTAAAATATAAGACTTTAGGGTAAAATAGACTTGACTCTAGGGTAAGTTCAGCGGAGCTCAATAAGCCGCCGCCGCCTCAGCTCATGGAAGTGTTTCAGTGTTCAGAAGGACGTCAGTGGGTGTGCACGTCCATTCTCCTTTCCCCACCCTCTTACTGAACAGTCTGCCACGCGACTCGACATCAGCACAGAGTGAGTTACAAGAGGCACGAAAATCAGTTAGATACGATTGAGTAGGAACATAAGAAAATAAGGAAGCTACAAGAGGGCGCAAGACCTACACGTGGTAGTTCCTGTAAAATTTAGAAAGAGAGAAAAAAAGAAAAAAAAAAAAGAGTAGTGAATAAGTAACTTCTTTTCACCGTCTTCCAGGTCTTATCGTTATAGGCCGTGTGTCTCAGTGTGTCTCAGTGCCTCAGTGTGTCTCAGTGTGCCTCAGTGTGTTCCAGTGTGTCTCAGTGTGCTCAGTTCGTGCTGTGTCTCAGTGTGCCTCAGTGTGCTCAGTGTTGCCTCAGTGTGCTATGTCCTCAGTGTGTCTGAGTGTGCCTCAGTGTGTCTCAGTGTGCCTCAGTGTGCCTCAGTGTGTCTCAGTGTGCCTCAGTGTGTCTCGGTGTGTCTCAGTGTACCTCAGCAATAGTGACTAAAAGTGAAACACGTGGTTGTCAGGACTACTGGAGGCTCTGTGTGTGTGTGGGTGTGTGGAAGTTAGGCTGGGCCAGAAAAGGGGTTATTTTCAAGAATTTATACTACAAGGTTGTAAGTCACCTAAAAGTTGTGATTGGGTATCAGGAACAAACCCATGATAAAATTTTATTTTTAAATTACATCTTACGGTCAGACAGTCGTTACCATAGCAACCGTTTCCGGCAAGACAACAAATTGACTAAATTGATGATTTTCGTCTTGTGAATGACCGTCAGGGTTCATGTTGGTACAAATATGCAGAAAGAACAGCCAAGAGCATAGAACATATACACAATGTCTGTGAAACAATTAATTCCACTTTTAAATAAAAAAAACACATTTTCTTCACATTTATGGTCAATTATTGAACAAAATAAAAATTAGTTATCCCGAAATCTACCAATGGAAGTCAATTACTTCTAAGTAAGATCAGTACACAATACACACTCATACAATACACACTCATATTAGTCCCAACTGTACGAAATGGAGGCCAGTGACTTTTTTGTCACAACCTCAGTTGACGTTGCCAGTCCATGCAGCTTCTCTCGGACACCCTTCACAACTCTGTATAGTGCCTGGAGCTGCTCTTCAGATTTGGGGGCCTTGTTTGTGTTCAAATCTGTGGCGAGTCCTAGTGCCCGCTCTGCTGCGTCATTGACAACAGGGAGGTTGGCCACAACTTTCTTGCATGACGGTAGTTCGTCCGAGGTGGTCCATTGTGCAACGGGGAGCTTGACAAAGTGAGTCAATACCCAAGAGCTCAAACATGCTCCAAGAGTCATGTCCAATGAAGTCTTTGAGGCTTTACTGCCCAATTGATTGAGGCTGGCATCTCCTGTTTCTCTGTCTGTGGACTGTCTGTCGCGTCATGGTACCTCCAGCATAGCCTTTCTCATCGTCTGTTTGTCAGATGATGTTCGGGTCCGAGAACAGTGCCAAAGAGACCAATCTCTCTGAGAGATACCACAAATGGTTTTGTAGCTCTGTCTGGCCGAACGAAAAGGAGAGAAATTTGGCAGGCCACTTCATTGGGTCCTTGCTGATTACTGGCCTCTGCCTTGAGGAGGTTCTTCATTAGTGCCAGGTCATTCGATGGTGCATCGGCAGCACTCGTGCACGTTAACCATGCTTTCGTGTAGAAGATTGCCAAGAATACAGCAAGACTGGTGATGTCTTCACATTCTTCGGGTGCATATACATCCCCAAGCTGGCATCGAAGAGTGCCACCTTAAACGTGACAAAGTCTTGCTATCCAACGGGCGTGATGGAATGCCCCAGGCGCTTTGATGGTGATGGATCTCCGACCGGCAGGGACGGTCCCTCCAAGAAACAGCAGTGTTTAGTTCTGCCAGCTCCAGGTAGTCATGTCGAAGTGTCTCCTTGGTGCTGTTCTCGATCCATGTCTGAAGAGGTGATGTGTTATGTATATAGCCCGTCAACTCTCTTTGTGGAGCAGTCACCTCGACCAATGTGTAGTTGTTGTGGTTCAATTCGCTCCAATTGTTCACCAGTCGCTTGAACAGCTGTTCATTGGGTCCTGTGGTTGGGCCATACACAATTGAGCAAGATGCCCCCCCAATCAACTCATGGATGTGGTGTCTACATGCCAGTTGCAGAAGACTTCTACCAAACTCTGTCTCCAGTCTTACGACGACTCCACTCCAGACCCCAGAGTTCACTGCAGTTGTATCAAAGACAAGAGCACCTATCCGGGATGTGTCCAGTGGATGGTCATTGAGGACCTGGAAGAAAATAAATAGAATAAGGTGACTAACACACGCTAATATACAGTTAATCAAATGAACGCAGCATTTGTTATCGTTATTTATACACGATCAGTAATCAACGAAGCGAAGCTGAGTCGATTATGCGAGTGGAATAAATAACGATACAAATGTGAGTGAGTTAATAATACAAAAAAATACAAAATAATACTGAATAATCACCTGAATAATCTTGCTGCCCTCATTTTCAGCCAGTTGACCTCCCTTCCATCCCAACAATTGATAGTAGAACTTCCTGGCCATCCGTCCCTGTCAGTATCACCGCCACTCGTTCCATGTCCTTGCCCACATGCATTAGGGACTTGATCAGCTTCCCATCCCAGTGTAGTGCATACATCTTGGAAGTGATATCGCCAAGTTGCCACTTAGTAATATCTGCCGCCTTCTAAGCCTTGCAGACTGTCTCCTCCTTCCCGTTGTGTTTCACAGACAGGTTGTACTCCTCAAGGTTCTTCCCTCCATCTTACGAAAGGCAGCAGCCAGTTCTGTCACCGCCCTATTGGGTGGGTGGGGGTGGGTGTGTGTTGGGTGGTGGGGCGTGTGTTGTGTTGTTTTTTGCGATATTAGTATTCATGTTATCCTCCTTATTATCCACTGGCGAAAAAAAAGGAAAAATCGAGAACTGTCCGCCTCAAATGGGAAAAATATCAACTACTGCTTATTATTATTCTATTTGATTAGCTAACTATTCATTTGATTATATTATTATTTTATTTTATTTACATCTATTATAGTTTAACATAAGCAAAAAACAAACAAGGACAACATGAATAGACTGCTTATTTCATGTTTTATTATGATTTTATCCGGGACCGACTGCATTCACTCACACAAGAGTCTTTTTTTTTGGAATACTGATGCACTGGCTCGTTGTTTTAGTTTTAGCCAGTTATGTATTGCTATTTCTGCTGAAAGGATATACTTTTAAAATTAATTATACTAGACGATATAATACAGTACACTTTACTTACCGTAGATAACAGTCAGTATTGTCGCCACCTGCACTAATGTCGCCAGCCGCCATATATTACGAAATATAGCATCACTACTGCTGTGTCTGTGCCACTGAAGATGATACACAGTAGTTTATATCATGACTGTATAATCTACCCTGTTTCAGTGTTGTTTTATGCTTTGTAGCTGCAAGTATAGACGGTTTCAAATTTCACTTCTCATTTTTTTTTCGCGCGACGATGACGGCGGGAGGACACTCAGAACATAAACACTAATTGGCGACCTTATTGTTGGTCGCCACTCTGGTGATATTTTTATAATTTGTTCATTTATAGCCATACTATGACACAGATGATAACAAAAAATGATACAGACTCTCCAGATAGCCCCTTCTAACTTTCCTGAAATCATGGATGTAGAAATGTAAGTATTAACGCCACCACACGTCTGTAAACAGAAAAAAACGTTGTCCTGGCGACTTTAGTGTTATCTACGGTAGATATACAAGGTTTCTAGTAACTTGGCCCACCCTAGTAACTTTTCCTAACAAGCTTTTCTGGTTACATGCCCCCCCCCAAAGAAAAAAAAGATAAAATATAATACTACTAATATTTTCCCAAGCGCCAACTCTACTACCATCATCATTACTATCATTATTACCATTATTACCATCATTATTACCATTATTACTATTATTACCATCATTATTACCATTTTTACTGTCATTACATACTATATCGTCACATTATTACCCTTACATCTTTTTCCTTAACGTCTTTCCAACTGTCATTACTTCATCTTAATGTCTGTACTTCATCAAATGCTCTCTCTCTCTCTCTCTCTCTCTCTCTCTCTCTCTGTAGCATCTTACGAAATATACGGAGAGAGGAGCTACAACAGAACACATTGATAGACAAAAGTGTTCATATCCACACACGCTCAAAAAAAATTGGTAAAATTAATAGATAACATCAATAAAAAGGTAAATGAAATTGTAGCAAAACTGAGGGATTTTTTTATTTTTTATTTTTTTTTTTTTAAAGACAGAAAATGGAAAAGACAAATGAAAGTAGCAACAAGATTATGGAGAGGAAAACTAAGAAAATGGAAAAGAGAAAATGGAAGGTATAGGGAGGAAGATGAAAAACCCCCCATGAATATAATGTAGATTTCAAACACAATATTTAAGTCTGAGAGAAAAGTCAGGGCTGGCAACATAAGATAAACAAGATAAACCGGAATGTTAACCCCTTGAGGGTCCGTCAGGGCGGCAAGGTTGGTAGAGACGTGAGCTTGCAATGTGTAGCGTCCCTGCGCATTCGGTCAGCGGTTCGAGTCCGCCTAGTTCGTGCTGACGTGGCGGCGCTTTGTATAGTCAATAACCTTGTAGTTGGTACTTGCAAAGTGTCTAGATAGGATGAAAATCTTATCTTATCTTAACCCCTTGAGGCCCAGAACGTAATTTCCATTGTACTTTGGGTACCATTAGACTATTTTAACCCCTTCACACCCAGATCTTTCCTTTGCTACATAAAATCGTCTGTTGTTAGCCATAAAATTACGAAAACTAACTTAAAATACCAAATTATCTAGTGGACAAGGATACTAAACAGGTCATAGCTATAAAATATTGCTTATAGTCATTAAAAATCGTCTAATGGTACCCAAATTACAATGGAAATTACGTTCTGGGACTCGAAAATTACGAAGGGGTTACTGAATGTCAGCAGTATTCTGTAGATATGACCTGTTTAGTATCCTTGTCCACTAGCTGAATTAGTATATTAAGCTATTTATTGTAGTTTTATGGTTAACAACAGACAATTTTATATAGCTAAAAAGGAAAGATCTGGGCGTGAAGGGGTTAAGCTTAATAACGGTATTCATTATTCATGGATAAATGTGTTAAGTAATACAACTAAGTAAACAGAGTATCATGCATGGGTACACGGACGCGGGGCTCACTGCGGGACCCGTCTACCTCCTGGCGCCTCTGTGTTCTTCTGCCTTATGAGAACCCACTAATTTATTTATTTTTATTTATTTATTATTTATTTATTATTTATTTATTTATTTTTTTTTTTTTTTTTTTTTTTTTTTTTTTTTTTTTTTTTTTTTTTTTTTTTTTTTTACATGCACAGGGAACTGGCAAGGCCGTCTGTATGTAAAGGCCTGCGCCTGAGATTGATGACGTCACGGACGACGTCTGTACGAGGCCACCGAGATGACAAGTTTACTACCTAATTATATGTTATCAGTATAAAAGATATATTGTTATCTTCGGAAATGTTTGTTCTATAATATTATCAAATAAAAACCCGTAAAACACATTAAAGAAATGCCATTATGAGCACTCTCAAGAAATATGCATGAACTTAAACTCTTCGCCATTTAATATTTTTCTCGAAAACATTTTACATGGAGAATATCAATAGAAGCGGAATTTAATTCGCTTTCCATTGCTATATTTGTTTTCTGATAAATGAATTAGCAGCATGCATAAATTGCGTTAACTAAATACATAACATCATGAAATCGGGTAATTTCGTACCTAATATATGTTTATCAGTATAAAAGATATATTGGTTATCTTCGGAAATGTTTTTTCTATAATATTATCAAATAAAAAACCGTAAAACAGACTAAAGAAAGGCCATTATGAGACTCACAAGAAATATGTATGAACTTTAACTCTTCGCCATTTAATATTTGCTCAAAAACATTTTACATGGAGAATATCAATAGAAGCGGAATTTAATTAGCTTTCCATTGCTATATTCGTTTTTGATAAATGAATTAGAACCATACATAAATTAGCGTTAACTAACAAAAAAGGTCATGAAATCGGGTAATTTTTCCCGTTTGATGATGTTATTTATTTAGTTAACGCTAATGTATGTAGGTTCTAATTCATTTATCAGAAAACAAAATATAACAATGGAAAGCTAATTAAATTCCGCTTCTATTGGTATTCACCATGTAAAATGTTTGCGAGTAAAATATTAAATGGCGAAGAGTTTAAGTTCATGCATATTTCTTGAGAGTCTCATAATGGCATTTCTTTAGTGTGTTTTACGGTTTTTTATTTGATAATATTATAGAACAAACATTTCCAAAGATAACAGTATATCTTATACCGCCCGTACATCCTCACATGCTGAAAGCTCGGCTCCTACTGACTCGCGGAGCAGCCTCAGCTCGTGACGTCACGTCCATCCCGCGCTCCCAGGCGCAGGCTTTTACATAGAGAAGGCTTTGGAACTGGCCAAGGACACAACAAAAATGGGTAACACAAAGCCCGCTGAGTTGCCAGTCCCTATAAAGAAGACCGTAAGAGAATAAAATAAAAACAAAGGGGTAGGCCAATGGGTAGTACAGCGATACGTTTCATGAACACCAAGACGGCGGGGGTGGTGAGGCTGGTCCCCGTCTCAGAGGCTCAGACTGGCGCGAGGCTCAGGGCAGAGGCTTGGGCTTGGACTGGGGTTTACTCTTTTGTCCTTTTTTCTATTTTTTATTTTCCTTTTATTTAGACATCCGGTTACGTTACGTTTTATGAATGGTATTTGACCTGGAGTGTGTTGGATGGGAAACACGTGGATCCATCAGGGGTGCGGATAGGGACGTAGCGTGAAGCCCTGGGTTTAGAAGAAGAGCGCAGGGACACACGGGTTCAGGCTAGGGACGGAGAGTGGCCTTGGGAGGAGACACGCCCAGGGACATCAGGGGCGGCACTTTCGCACCGGGAATGGACATCTGCTATTCAGGAGAAACACGCAGGGAAATCTAAAAATTAATTAGCACACCGTGTTTAGCACGGGCCGGGCAAGGCGGCAGCAACCCTAATATAAGCATTGTCCTAATGATCAATGACAGTATTGGGAAAACATTTGCCCACGCGCTGACCTTCCAGTACAAGATGGACAAAGGACTGATGAAATCCCGCATTAGGGTCATGAGACGTTAGATAACATTAAGTTTATGAGACGGCAGATAATGATAAGGATTATGATATAATATATCTGGACTTTAGTAAGGCATTTGACAAAGTACCACACGAGCGACTCTTAAATAAGGTTAGGGCTCATGGTATAGATGGGAAGGTTCTTCATTGGATCAGAGCTTGGCTACGTAATAGGCAACAAAGGGTTACAATTAATGGTTCCAAATCTGAATGGGGACTGGTGACAAGTGGAGTTCCACAAGGGTCTGTTTTGGGCCCATTACTATTTTTGATTTACATCAACGACTTGGATAGTGGGATTAGCAGGATATCAGCAAGTTTGCTGATGATACTAAGTTAGGTAGGATTATTGGATCACAGTCTGACGTAAAACATATGCAGGGAGACTTAGATAAACTTAACAAGTGGGCAGTCAGATGGCAGATGGAATTAATATTGATAAATGTAGCGTTATGAATGTTGGTAGAAAAAACCCTGGTAATAGATACACCATAAGCAATGTATCGCTGAAAAGATCAGAAGGTGAAAAAGATCTTGGAGTGAGGGTGAGCCCAGACCTCGACCTAGGAAACAATGTATTGAGGCCAGAAATAGAGCTAATAGGTATTAGGATTCATTACCAGAAGTGTTTAAAAGTAGAAGTGCGGAAGTTATTCTAAAGCTTTATCTGGCTCTAGTCAGGCTCACCTAGACTATGCAGTTCAGTTTTGGTCTCCATATTACAGGATGGATATAGTGTTGTTAGAAAAAGGGCAGAGAAGGATGACCAAAATGATACAAGGGATGCGTAACTTTAGTTATGAGAGGAGATTGAAGTTATTAAAATTACACTCACTCGAGAGGCGCAGAGTAAGGGGCGATCTGATAGAAGTTTTTAAGTGGATAAAGGGATTTAATAAAGGAGAGGTAGGAAAAGTTCTTACGGCTTTTAACCAGGGTAGAACAAGAAGTAACGGATTCAAGCTGGAAAAGCGTAGATTTAGAAAGGAAATAGGGAAAAACTGGTTCACAAATAGGGTGGTGAATGAGTGGAATGGTCTCAGTAGACAGGTAGTTAGTGCGGAGTCATTAGGGAGCTTTAAAGGGGAGCTGGATAGGTTCATGGATGGGGATGAAAGGTGGATGTAGGTAGTGTTAGGTGACAGGAACTACCACGTGTAGGCCTCGCGGCCTCTTGTAGCTTCCTTATTTTCTTATGTTCTTATGTTCTTAGGGTTGCCATGCCGGAATTAAATTATTGTCGTTATAGATCCACTACACGGGCACGCCCTCGGTGCTTCCCTCCCTCCCTGGGCTGTGCCGCCTCCATCCTCATGTGCTTGCCGGGCCTTGCCAAGATATTAAGAATGTTTATACAGAATATGAAATGAAGCAGTTGGCAGTTGTTTGTGATGGTCTGCCTTCAATTTCTTGGTTCGATGAGAAGAAAACGTTGCTTTATAACATCACAGAAAAACGTATTTGTTCCTGAGTAACTGTGCCACTAACATTATCTTCCTCGCCGAACATAAGAACATAAGAAAATAAGGAAGCTACAAGAGGCCGCGAGGCCTACACGTGGTAGTTCCAGTCACATAACACTACCTACATCCACCTTTCATCCCCATCCATGAACCTATCCAGCTCCCCTTAAAGCTCCCTAATGACTCCGCACTAACTACCTGCGATGCGCAATACATAGAACATAAGACAATAAGGAAGTACAAGAGGCCGCCAGACCTACACGTGCTAGTTCCTGTATTGGGCAGCGCGAGAGAGAGAAGAGAGAGAGAGAGGAGAGAGACGAGAGAGAGAGAGAGAGAGAGAGAGAGAGAGAGAGAGAGAGAGAGAGAGAGAGAGAGAGAGAGAGAGAGAGAGAGAGAGAGAGAGAGAAGGGAGAGAGAGAGAGGAGAGAGGAGAGAGAGAGAGAGAGAGAGAGAGGAGAGAGAGAGAGAGAGAGAGAGAGATTCAGATTCAGATTCAATACTTTGTATTCACAATTGAATTAACATTTGTGAAAAAGCTTTTTCGAATAAAAAGCCCTTTATCTCAGGTACATAATATTATTGATAAAATAGTACTAGTACTTTAATACAGGGCAATATTGTTGTTTTAGTAAGTTTTCACATTTTTGTTTTTTTTTTTGTTTGTTTTTTCCCTTTTAGATTAACCCATCAATGGCAAGAATTTGGTGTGCATTAGTGTTTGGGGGAGGAGACTAATGAATAAAATTGAAAATTTTCCAGCAAGGGGGGGTGGGGGCACGGGAAACACTGTTGTCTTTGGGGGGTAACGCAGCCACAGTCACAAAAGGGTTAGTGAGCAAGTGGGTGCCCATCCTCCAGTGGGCGCACAGCCTACAGCGACGCCCTTTCCCCTCCGGCGTGGATGCCAATTTCCCCCATCCAAAAGGGGAAACCAAAGTTTGATCCGGGAATCTAAACCAACCTCCCCACAACCGCTTAGAGGACTTTGGGTGGTGGGGAGCGGGCACCAGGGGCCCACACCCGGTTTACCACCGGGGTACTCGTGCGGGCCGGCAGCCAGCCTCCTTTTTTCGTGCACCCCCCCTTTCTCTGTGTTTCCCCCGCCCGGCGCCTCACAGTCCCCCCTCACTTTTTCGGGGGGGGTCCTGGGAATAAGGGACAGTCACTGTTTCCATTCATGGTCGCCTGCTTGGCCAAGGCGCCCTTGCTTCCTAAAATTGCCTGTGATCCCAAAACATGGGGGGGCGACCCATGTGTAGAAACGCTCCTGCCCATGTTGTGAAGGCCTTGACTGCCGCACGAAGGCGTTGTGTCAGGGGGGTATTCTCAGTGTCCTGCTTTTTTGATGCAGGCTATGGCATTTATGGACCCCGTGACGATGAGGGTTTTTGAGTTTTGGGGGGCGGTGTGGGCGTGATCCAGACCCAAATAAAATATGGCTGTCAGTTCATTTGGGCCGTGGAGGATGAAAAATTTCCGGGGGTTCGCGGAGGCTGTGTGTACGCGGGTGGCCTGGGGGGACAGGATCCTCCCCCACCCTTTTTTGGCACACAAAGGCTGCCCCTGCCCGTCCTTTGGCAGGATCTGTAGTCCGCCCGGTTGTAGAAACACTGCTGGGGGAGGCTCCCTGGACGCCTTTTTTTTTTGGAAAACCCTTTCCTGCCTCAGTTCCCCCGGTTTAGGCAGTCACGGGGGCCCGGGGGGGCCTTTACAAACTGTTGTGATGAGTGGGGCCCTCCCCACGGGGCCGTGGCTTTTAAGCCCAAAAGGAATGACGGCAGTATTTTAGGGCCCTCCCAGGGCGACACCAGAGTGTTTAGTTTCTCATCCCCGTCTTAAGAAAAACCTGCCTTGACCTCGGGGGCCCTTAATGGAGGGTTTGTGAAGTTAAAGGGGTTGGAAAGTCCGGGATGGTCGGCTCAAAAGGTATGATTTTATGAGGAAGTTGGCCGTCAAAACTTTAAATCTTGCTGTCAGTGTTTGGCATTTGGGTCCCCCGGCCCTCATTTTTTCAGCCCTTGGCCCTTTTGGGTTTGCCCCCGAAAATTGGTCCTACCCCTCTTCTGTATTTTTTTTTTTTTTTTCCAAGAGATTTCGAAATCTGTAGGGGTTTGATATGTAGGAGAAAGGACGGGGCATAATCAAAAAGTGAACGTCCCAAAGGATTTGATGCGCCGGGAAATCACGGTGTGAACCCCCCTTCCCCTTCCTTGTCCTCGCCCTCAAAAATCCTTTCTTGCCCTGCATTTGCCCTTTTCAGATTTTGGGATCTCAGCCTTGCAGCCTTTTTTAAAGGGCCAAAAATAAACCAAAAGATAAGGGCTGCTTTTGCTACCCACTCAAACTTTTTGGGCCCTTTGGGGAGTCGTAGTGTGTCCAGGGGGGCTTTCCCTTTGCCTTGGCCATGGTTTTGGGTTTTGGTCTGAGATAGGTGAACCCAATTTCCTCACATTTTGTCCGGGTTTGAAGGTTTTGTGATTTTTTGCATGGGAGGTGGGGTTTTCTGCCCCCCGTCTCAGGGCAAAAGTTTATCAGCATAGCCGATGTGCTGTGTCCCCTTTCCCGGGGAAAGGGGGGTCTGGCAAGCACGTTCATCAAAATATTAAACATTTTTAGGGCTGATGAAATCCTCCCGTTGGGGTTTCCCTTGTCTAGCCTATTTAATGGCTTTCCCCCGAAAAAATTTAAAAAGGGCCCTTTCTGTCCGAGAAAAGGGATTGCCCGCAGAGAGAGAGGGAGAGAGAGAGGGGAAGAGAGGAGAGAGGGGAAAAAGGAAAAGAGAGAGAGAGGAGAGAAAAGAGAGAAGAGAGAACCCCTTTTAAATATTTGTGACAATGGAATATTTCAGAAATAAAAAAAAAAAAAAAAAAAATAAAATAAAATAAAAAAAAACCCGGGTGACGAACCTTTTTCAATAACTGCATAAAAAGTGACACCCTTTTGGGTTGCTTACAAAGGTTTAAAAGGCTACCCGTCGGGACCCGCTGTTTATTTGTATTTTTTTTAAAGCTTTTTTTTACATCAATTACATTTTTTCATTTAAGCAAAAAAAAAAAAAAAAAAAAAAAAAAAAAAGGAATAAAAAAGAAAAAAATAAAACAACAACCCCAACAACAAAAAAAACAACAACAACAACAACAAAAAAAACAACAACAACAAAAAACAACAAACAACAAACAACCAAAACTATCGCTGGTCATTAATTTCTTCTGTCTTTAGGGATTTTTTTTTTTTTTCTCTAAAGATATTTATTTATTTCAAGATGGGAGGAGAGGTAGCATGGGCTTTGGGGAAAAATGGCCTTTTTCAAAAAAAAGTGGGGTTAACCCCCCTTCCCCACCAAAATCTTTCCTTTTCTAAAAAAAAATTGGTTTTGTTGGGCCCAGCCATAAAAATTTCGAAAAATAAATTTAATATACCAAATTAGACGTCGCAAGGTAAAATAAAAAAGGGCATAAGGGGATAAAAAATATTTTCATATTTAAATAAAAAAAACAAAAATTTTTGGTTCCAAAAATTTCAATGGAAATTACGTTTTGGGCCTCAAAGGGGGTTTAAAAACCCTGTGGATTTATTACGTCCCCGTCTGGGTAACCCGGAGGGCCCCCACTAGCCCTGTGTTCCGGGGGGGCATATTCGCGTGATTTGGAAGGCTAGACCCCAAAAACCCTTTTCCCAAACAAAGCGAATATGCTTCCGGGGTAGTGGGTCTCAACCCCCCACAGGCTAAAAGGGGTAATTGCGAAGGATTGACCCGGGGGCCACGCCCCAGCTTGCGTAAAACCCCCATCTTTACCTTTTCCTTCTACTTTTTTCCCCCCTCCCCAGACTGGGGGGTAAACCCCTTTGGTGATAAAGACAAATATTTTTTAAAAAAGGTGAAAATCCTGACCCTTTTTTACTTCTGAATGATATTTGTTGCTAGGGGGGAATACTTTCGCTTCTTCTAAATTTCAGCTGTATTTTTTCATAGTTAATCCTATTATCAGGTAAACATAGGCATAATTTTCAAACATGAGACCTTAAGATAGAAAGGAATTTTCCCTCTAAATAAAAAAAATTTGACTAAAAGGTTTTTTGGTTTGGGGTTTTGGTTTCACTGTACTGGCTTGATATAATTTTTTAATTTTTGCATTTCTAATTTATAAAAAACCAAACTTAAGGGGATGCCAAGTATTTCCCCCCGGTTTAAAAAAAAATTCTTTTAAATTAACCCCCTTTACGCCCAAACCCTTTCCCTTTGGGTATTAAAAAAAAAAGTCTTTTGTTAGGGCCCTAAAAATTTTCGAAAAGTAAAATGAATATACCCAAAATTTGTTAGTCGACAAGGGTCCCCAAAAAGATCATCCTATAAAAAATTTGGGTTTTATTCACTAAAAGATTTTAATGGTAAACCCAAAAATTAAAAAGGAAATTTCGTTAAGGGTCTCAAGGGGGGTTTGGGGTGCTAATTATTGGGCCCGGGTAGTTTTGCATGTACAATTTCATATCAAATGCATATTTTTCGTGTTTTCTATGATAAATGCCCTATTTTCCCAGATAAATGCATATAAAGGTATTTTTGGAAAATATTCATCTGGGCCCCAAGTGGTTTTTGGGGGGTTTAGGTTTAGGTAGGTGGGGTTTGGGGAAAGGTTTAGGGTGAGGGGGAGGGGGAGCTGCAACGTACAAAGGGGAAAAAAATTTGACGTCAAATTGGGGGGAAACCTTTTTATTGGGGACATTCAACCCGAGGAGGCTCAGAGCATTCGGAAAGCAAGATCTTTCTTTTAAACTGAAAAGGGAAAGGGAAAGGGAAAACTTTCTTTCATTGCCAAAGAATTTTTCGTGCCCTTCATCAACAAAATTTCTAGACTTGAAAAAGGGGGGGGGTCCTGTTGTCCCCGGCAATTTCGGTTTGGGTTTAAGTGTTTCTTTTTGAACTGAA
Organism: Chionoecetes opilio; assembly: GCA_016584305.1. Lineage (NCBI taxonomy): Eukaryota > Metazoa > Arthropoda > Malacostraca > Decapoda > Majidae > Chionoecetes > Chionoecetes opilio. Next base: position 36,316 of record JACEEZ010025163.1, read on the forward strand.
AAAAATTTTCGTTGATTTTTACTATGGGAAACTGAGGGAAAGTGTTTTTACAAAAAAAAGGGTTTTAAAAAACTGAAAAAAGCCCGTCAGATAATGTGTGGTGATGCTATTATTGATGAGACGGTACAGCCACTCACTATGTCAAACATGCTGTGTATGAAACATGCACCAATCGTCTCGTGTGACGTAGAAAGGGTGTTCTCAGAATATAAAGCTATGCTGACAGACAACAGGCGGAGTTTTAACCTTGAGAACTTACGCCACCATGTCATCATCAAATGCAACCACAATCTGTAATGTCTGAAAATATGTCAGTCTATAATGTAAATAAATGTTCATATTTATTTTTTGAAGCACTTTCACATATATATGTTAAATACATTATGTATATTGCTTAATAAACATTAACATTAGTTTCTATTAACTATTTTGTTTCCGTATAACCTGCATTCTTGGCTTTATAAGTGACATTTTTTAGTGCATATAAATGCATATTTGTCCTGTTTTTAGTGCATATTTGTCCAATTTTTAGTGCATATTTGCATGCATATTTCATGGTTTTTTAGTGCATAACTATCCGGGCCCTAGTAATTATTAAGGTAACAACAAATTCTTGAAGTTAATAATATATTTGAGTATATATTTGAACAATCTGGGATCCTAGCAACTACTTACGACTCATTTACCTTGACCTTGACAAGTACACACGTAAGCCTGATGGTCTACTTAGAAAATGACTATCATCAATCAGTCATCGCCCTCGTGTTTATCGCTCTGTCCTTCATCTTCCTCTTAACAAGGCTGCACATTGAGCAAGGCTATATTGATAAAGGCATTGGTACTTCCACGTCTTCACTGCGTCGTAGCCTGCTTCACGATAGTTCTTTGCACCTTAGCACTCACAATTCTCTCCTATATTGCTCCACAGTATTTTCACGTCCTATTCACATCCTATTCCTCCTCACTTACATCCGTCGCGTTGTTTCCAATTCCTCATATCGATCAAATTCTTTCTTTCACACATTTATAATTATCTATAAAGGTTACCTAATGTCATCCCCGAGGTGGTTTAAAACTATATTTGGCAAAATGTATCTAATTTCTTTAGTTAGATTGTTTTGTGTGTGTGTGTGTGCGTGCGTGCGTGCGTGCGTGCGTGCGTGGGTGGGTGGGTGGGTGGGTGGGTGGGTGGGTGGGTGTGTGTGTGTGTGTATGTGTATGTGTGTGTGTGTGAAAGTGATGGGATAGAAAACGTTAACATGATAATGACCCGTACACTTATAAGCTCCGCCCACACACTTATAAGTCGGTATATTTGTAGAGACTTATTTGGGCTGAGTTAAATATGTACGTCCAGTTTTGTACATATCTTAATTTACACATATTAATGTGTAACCCATATAAAAGAGTTCGTGACCTCGCCTCGCTCTCCACTCCTGACATTTACACGCTGTGTCGTGTGTGTTAAGGCCCGTCCAGACTAGGTAGGGCTCATGAGGCTGGCGGTGAGGCTGGCGGAGTTGAAAATCGAGGTTTTCAACACCGCGCGCGTCGTGCGGAGCGAATTCAACCCTTCCCGATTCGAGGGACGTGTTGTAGTTCCCCAGTGCTGCCCCAGTGATGGCATTATCAAACTACCAGATGAATAAGATGATATTTAGGAAGACTGAACATACCATCATCTTCACGAGACATTACTGCGTGTCATGAATATAAATAAATTACAGTATACTATATCAAGAATAAGATAATGATACCAAAGCGAAATAGTGCATAAAAAAAAATCCTCTCACCTTTTTTTATTCAACTCCTTGTTATCCATTTAATTTTCCTTGCATTGCATGTTTATTTACTGTCTCGGAAGCAACACACTTTTCCGATTCTGACGGTATATGATACGTCTCAATGCAAAAATATTTAGGTGGTCAAAAATTGAAATGAACATCAATCAATCTTGTGACGGAGCGTCGCCTCCCTGCCATGGCGGTGAGGCACAGTCTGGACGCGCGGGTCGTATTTCAACACATCCACCAGCCTCACCACCAGCCGCATGACCCCTAGTGTGGACAGGCCTTCAGGGGCCGCTGTGTCGGGCGTGGGCCACGTGGGGGGCTGTATGAGTCCTCCTTCCACCCTTGATACCAGGGTCTTGTAAGTATTTTTGTAAAGCTTGTTTCTGCATTATTGGTTCACCGATGTCGAGTTGGCTGTATTTACGGAAAGTGAGAGTAGGAGGGAAGTATGGTGTGCGACTCAGATGAGGCTCAGTAGAAGCGCTCTTTTTTGTGATTATGATTAACGTTCAGTAGAAGCGTTGTGTGTTATGTATAGAGACTCAGTGGAAGTGCTCTTTTTGTGAAGGTATAGAGACTCAGTAGAAGTGCTCTTTTTGTGATGGTAACGTTCAGTAGAAGCGTTGTGTGTTATGTATAGACTCAGTAGAAGTGCTCTTAAGGTGTTTTTGTGTGTTGAGGCTGGAAGTTAGAGAGAGACGGAAAGTGAAAGTGAGTGAGATTTTGGCAGCGTTGCGCGCATATATATATATATATATATATATATATATATATATATATATATATATATATATATATATATAATAGAGGCATACTTTCTCCATGAGGGAATCTTGATCTAATAATGAAGATATAAACCAGCGCGGGTAGAAACATCTTGATTGTTTATTCGAACGTTTCGGCTATACATAAGCCATCATCAGCCTAAAATCGGATACAAAATGTTTTTTGTTAAAAATGAAATATACAAGTTATAAATTATTTGCACATTTAAAATGCCTAACCTAAAATATAATAAAATAAGAATAAAAATTATAAAACAGTAATAAAATAAAAATACTACACATACCAATCAACATCGCAGTGGAGTGTGGGATTCCCACATGGTCTAAAAGCACAGGAGCGGGGTGAGGTGCCCTGTGCGCAGAGAGACGGTTTGTGGTGGTGGGTGAGGAGGCTCTCACATATCCACCGGGTGGAGTCGTGGGAGCTTGTGTGTATAATATTTAAAGTCTTGATTTGTTATTGGGTGGCCTGAGGCTTCGGAATGATCCCGAATGGCTGAAATGGTGGTTTGACACGGGTTTGCCAGTCCTGTGGACAGTCCCCGATGCTCCGCGATCCTAGTGGTGAGGTGGCGTTTTGGTCTGCCCAATATAAGCAGCGTTACAGCTACTGCACTTAAATTGGTACACCACTGAGGAACGCAGGGCATCAGGGATTCTCTCCTTGAGTTTAAAACAATGTGCTAACGTATAAGGGGGCTTGAATACTACTCTAAGCGAGACTTGTGGATAACATTGCCGAAGCAGGAGTTGAGCTTTGTTTCGGAGGGAAAAAAGATTTGTTACCTATGAAGGGAATTATAAAATACACAACGGCTTTATGAGCGGTATGAATTAGGGGAGGGGGTGAGTGTAGTTTATTTAACTGTTTACCAATGTACGTGTTAATGAACTGCAGGGGATAACCATTTAGTTTTAAGAGTGTGTCTCAAGTACTCTAATTCTAAGTGAAAATTGGTGTATGAAGAGCAAATATTGTACGCCCTAGTAACCAGCGTGAGGATCAAATTTTTCTTAAATTGGGCGGGAATGTTGGAATTAATTTTGTTGTTAGTCCTGTGATGTGGGTTTTCTGTAAATGGTAGTGCTGAATGAATTACCCTATTTTGTAATGTCATATCTAAAAATGGTAATTTATTATTGTGTTCAGTCTCAAAGTGAATTGAATATTGGGGTGTTTGGAATTCAGGTAGTCGTGAAACAAGGTACATGTTTTGGTGATTTGAAAATTGCAAAGGTATCATCGACATAGCTTCTGTACATGAGGGGTTTGAATTCAGCTGGGCATTCACTTAGCCAGGTGCTCTCGTGGAATGAAGAAATGCATTAGCAAGGGTTGGACCTAATGGGTTTCCCATGGCAACGCCATCTACTTGTTTAAAACACATGTCATTGAAAATAAAAAGAGAATCTTTAACAGCTAAGTAAGTAATTTATGGAATGACTTTTTATTGAAACCATGTGTGTGTTCATTGTTTTGGAGATTTGTTTTTGTGCAAATATCTATAGTCTCGCTCAGAGTATATTTGTAAAAGGGATTTCACATCGAATGATGCAAGGGTACAATTATCAAAATTTTGTTACATATTCTTTAGCAAATGAGAAGAATCCTTAACTGTATATTATTGGATGTAACTGGTGCTAGTATTGGTACAAGAAATTTGGCGAGCTTGTAATTGAAGGTGCCCAGTGCCGACAAGATAGGGCGAAGTGGAATGTTGGGTTATGTACTTTAGGGAGGCCGTATAATACACCAGGTTGTCGGCACTGGGCACCTTCAATTACAAGCTCGCCAAATTTCTTGTACCAATACTAGCACCAGTTACATCCAATATATATACAGTTAAGGATTCTTTCTCATTTGCTAAAGAAATATGTACAAAATTTTTGATAATTGTACCCTTGCATCATTCGATGTGAAATCCCTTTTTACAAATATACCTCTGAGCGAGACTATAGATATTTGCACAAAACAAATCTTCCAAACAATGAACACACACATGGTTTCAATAAAAAGTCATTCCATAAATTACTTACCTTAGCTGTTAAAGATTCTCTTTTTATTTTCAATGACATGTGTTTTTAACAAGTAGATGGCGTTGCCATGGGAAACCCATTACGTCCAACCCTTGCTAATGCATTTCTTTCATCCACGAGAGCACCTGGCTAAGTGAATGCCCAGCTGAATTCAAACCCTCATGTACAGACGCTATGTCGATGATACCTTTGCAATTTTCAATCACCAAACCATGTACCCTTGTTTCACGACTACCTGAATTCCAACACCCCAATATTCAATTCACTTTTGAGACTGAACACAATAATAAATTACCATTTTTAGATATTGACATTACAAAATCGGGTAATTCATTCAGCACTACCATTTACAGAAACCCACATTCACAGACTAACAACAAAATTTAATTCAACATTCCCGCCCAATTTAAGAAAATTTGATCCTCACGCTGGTTACTAGGGCGTACAATATTTGCTCTTCATACACCAATTTTCACTTAGAATTAGAGTACTTGAGACACACTCTTAAACTAAATGGTTATCCCCTGCAGTTCATTAACACGTACATTTGGTAAACAGTTAAATAAACTACACTCACCCCCTCCCCTAATTCATACCGTTCATAAAGCCGTTGTGTATTTTTATAATTCCCTTCATAGGTAACAAATCTTTTTCCATCCGAAACAAAGCTCAACTCCTGCTTCGGCAATGTTATCCACAAGTCTCGCTTAGAGTAGTATTCAAGCCCCTTATACGTTAGCACATTGTTTTAAACTCAAGGAGAGAATCCCTGATGCCCTGCGTTCCTCAGTGGTGTACCAATTTAAGTGCAGTAGCTGTAACGCTGCTTATATTGGGCAGACCAAACGCCACCTCACCACTAGGATCGCGGAGCATCGGGGACTGTCTCACAGGACTGGCAAACCCGTGTCCAAACCACCATTTTCAGCCATTCGGGATCATTCCGAAGCCTCAGGCCACCCAATAACAAATCAAGACTTTAATATATTACACACAAGCTCCCACGACTCCACCAAGGCCGTCTGTATGTAAAGAGAAGGCTTTGACTCCATCCGGTGGATATGTGAGAGCCTCCTCACCCACCACCACAAACCGTCTCTCTGCGCACAGGGCACCTCAACCCCGCTCCTGTGCTTTTAGACCATGTGGGAATCCCACACTCCACTGCGATGTTGATTGGTATGTGTAGTATTTTTATTTTTATTACTGTTTTATAATTTTTATTCTTATTTTATTATATTTTAGGTTAGGCATTTTAAATGTGCAAATAATTTTATAACTTGTATATTTTCATTTTTAACAAAAACATTTTTGTATCCGATTTTAGGCTGATGATGGCTTATGTATAGCCGAAACGTTCGAATAAACAATCAAGATGTTTCTACCCGCGCTGGTTTATATCTTCATTATATATATATATATATATATATATATATATATATTATATATATCTATATCGAAGTTACAGGGGTGCCGATTATCTAGGGTAAAATATAAGAATTTAGGGTAAAATAGACTTGACTCTAGGGTAAGTTCAGCGGAGCTCAATAAGCCGCCGCCGCCTCAGCTC
>JACEEZ010025163.1:46682-91682 GCA_016584305.1 Chionoecetes opilio
AGCTTGCAATGTGTAGCGTCCCTGCGCATTCGGTCAGCGGTTCGAGTCCGCCTAGTTCGTGCTGACGTGGCGGCGCTTTGTATAGTCAATAACCTTGTAGTTGGTACTTGCAAAGTGTCTAGATAGGATGAAAATCTTATCTTATCTTAACCCCTTGAGGCCCAGAACGTAATTTCCATTGTACTTTGGGTACCATTAGACTATTTTAACCCCTTCACACCCAGATCTTTCCTTTGCTACATAAAATCGTCTGTTGTTAGCCATAAAATTACGAAAACTAACTTAAAATACCAAATTATCTAGTGGACAAGGATACTAAACAGGTCATAGCTATAAAATATTGCTTATAGTCATTAAAAATCGTCTAATGGTACCCAAATTACAATGGAAATTACGTTCTGGGACTCGAAAATTACGAAGGGGTTACTGAATGTCAGCAGTATTCTGTAGCTATGACCTGTTTAGTATCCTTGTCCACTAGCTGAATTAGTATATTAAGCTATTTAGTGTAGTTTTATGGTTAACAACAGACAAGTGTATATAGCAAAAAAGGAAAGATCTGGGCGTGAAGGGGTTAAGCTTAATAACGGTATTCATTATTCATGGATAAATGTGTTAAGTAATACAACTAAGTAAACAGAGTAGAGTATCATGCATGGGTACACGGACGCGGGGCTCACTGCGGGACACGTCTACCTCCTGGCGCCTCTGTGTTCTTCTGCCTTTTGAGAACCCACTAATTTATTTATTTATTTATTTATTTATTTATTTATTTATTTATTTATTTATTTATTTTTTTTTTTTTTTTTTTTTTTTTTTTTTTTTTTTTTTTTTTTTTTTTTTTTTACATCACAGGGAACTGGCAAGGCCGTCTGTATGTAAAGGCCTGCGCCTGAGATTGATGACGTCACGGACGACGTCTGTACGAGGCCACCGAGATGACAAGTTTACCTACCTAATTATATGTTTATCAGTATAAAAGATATATTGTTATCTTCGGAAATGTTTGTTCTATAATATTATCAAATAAAAACCCGTAAAACACATTAAAGAAATGCCATTATGAGACTCTCAAGAAATATGCATGAACTTAAACTCTTCGCCATTTAATATTTTTCTCGAAAACATTTTACATGGAGAATATCAATAGAAGCGGAATTTAATTCGCTTTCCATTGCTATATTTTGTTTTCTGATAAATGAATTAGCAGCATGCATAAATTAGCGTTAACTAAATACATAACATCATGAAATCGGGTAATTTCGTACCTAATATATGTTTATCAGTATAAAAGATATATTGTTATCTTCGGAAATGTTTGTTCTATAATATTATCAAATAAAAAACCGTAAAACAGACTAAAGAAAGGCCATATGAGACTCACAAGAAATATGTATGAACTTTAACTCTTCGCCATTTAATATTTTGCTCAAAAACATTTTACATGGAGAATATCAATAGAAGCGGAATTTAATTAGCTTTCCATTGCTATATTTCGTTTTTTGATAAATGAATTAGAACCATACATAAATTAGCGTTAACTAACAAAAAAGGTCATGAAATCGGGTAATTTTTCCCGTTTGATGATGTTATTTATTTAGTTAACGCTAATGTATGTATGGTTCTAATTCATTTATCAGAAAACAAAATATAACAATGGAAAGCTAATTAAATTCCGCTTCTATTGGTATTCACCATGTAAAATGTTTGCGAGTAAAATATTAAATGGCGAAGAGTTTAAGTTCATGCATATTTCTTGAGAGTCTCATAATGGCATTTCTTTAGTGTGTTTTACGGTTTTTTATTTGATAATATTATAGAACAAACATTTCCAAAGATAACAGTATATCTTATACCGCCCGTACATCCTCACATGCTGAAAGCTCGGCTCCTACTGACTCGCGGAGCAGCCTCAGCTCGTGACGTCACGTCCATCCCGCGCTCCCAGGCGCAGGCTTTTACATAGAGAAGGCTTTGGAACTGGCCAAGGACACAACAAAAATGGGTAACACAAAGCCCGCTGAGTTGCCAGTCCCTATAAAGAAGACAGTAAGAGAATAAAATAAAAACAAAGGGGTAGGCCAATGGGTAGTACAGCGATACGTTTCATGAACACCAAGACGGCGGGGGGTGGTGAGGCTGGTCCCCGTCTCAGAGGCTCAGACTGGCGCGAGGCTCAGGGCAGAGGCTTGGGCTTGGACTGGGGTTTACTCTTTTGTCCTTTTTTCTATTTTTTATTTTCTTTTTATTTATACATCCGGTTACGTTACGTTTTATGAATGGTATTTGACCTGGAGTGTGTTGGATGGGAAACACGTGGATCCATCAGGGGTGCGGATAGGGACGTAGCGTGAAGCCCTGGGTTTAGAAGAAGAGCGCAGGGACACACGGGTTCAGGCTAGGGACGGAGAGTGGCCTTGGGAGGAGACACGCCCAGGGACATCAGGGGCGGCACTTTCGCACCGGGAATGGACATCTGCTATTCAGGAGAAACACGCAGGGAAATCTAAAAATTAATTAGCACACCGTGTTTAGCACGGGCCGGGCAAGGCGGCAGCAACCCTAATATAAGCATTGTCCTAATGATCAATGACAGTATTGGGAAAACATTTGCCCACGCGCTGACCTTCCAGTACAAGATGGACAAAGGACTGATGAAATCCCGCATTAGGGTCATGAGACGTTAGATAACATTAAGTTTATGAGACGGCAGATAATGATAAGGATTATGATATAATATATCTGGACTTTAGTAAGGCATTTGACAAAGTACCACACGAGCGACTCTTAAATAAGGTTAGGGCTCATGGTATAGATGGGAAGGTTCTTCATTGGATCAGAGCTTGGCTACGTAATAGGCAACAAAGGGTTACAATTAATGGTTCCAAATCTGAATGGGGACTGGTGACAAGTGGAGTTCCACAAGGGTCTGTTTTGGGCCCATTACTATTTTTGATTTACATCAACGACTTGGATAGTGGGATTAGCAGTGATATCAGCAAGTTTGCTGATGATACTAAGTTAGGTAGGATTATTGGATCACAGTCTGACGTAAACATATTGCAGGGAGACTTAGATAAACTTAACAAGTGGGCAGTCAGATGGCAGATGGAATTTAATATTGATAAATGTAGCGTTATGAATGTTGGTAGAAAAAACCCTGGTAATAGATACACCATAAGCAATGTATCGCTGAAAAGATCAGAAGGTGAAAAAGATCTTGGAGTGAGGGTGAGCCCAGACCTCCGACTAGGAAACAATGTATTGAGGCCAGAAATAGAGCTAATAGAGTATTAGGATTCATTACCAGAAGTGTTAAAAGTAGAAGTGCGGAAGTTATTCTAAAGCTTTATCTGGCTCTAGTCAGGCCTCACCTAGACTATGCAGTTCAGTTTTGGTCTCCATATTACAGGATGGATATAGTGTTGTTAGAAAAGTGCAGAGAAGGATGACCAAAATGATACAAGGGATGCGTAACTTTAGTTATGAGAGGAGATTGAAGTTATTAAAATTACACTCACTCGAGAGGCGCAGAGTAAGGGGCGATCTGATAGAAGTTTTTAAGTGGATAAAGGGATTTAATAAAGGAGAGGTAGGAAAAGTTCTTACGGCTTTTAACCAGGGTAGAACAAGAAGTAACGGATTCAAGCTGGAAAAGCGTAGATTTAGAAAGGAAATAGGGAAAAACTGGTTCACAAATAGGGTGGTGAATGAGTGGAATGGTCTCAGTAGACAGGTAGTTAGTGCGGAGTCATTAGGGAGCTTTAAAGGGGAGCTGGATAGGTTCATGGATGGGGATGAAAGGTGGATGTAGGTAGTGTTAGGTGACAGGAACTACCACGTGTAGGCCTCGCGGCCTCTTGTAGCTTCCTTATTTTCTTATGTTCTTATGTTCTTAGGGTTGCCATGCCGGAATTAAATTATTGTCGTTATAGATCCACTACACGGGCACGCCCTCGGTGCTTCCCTCCCTCCCTGGGCTGTGCCGCCTCCATCCTCATGTGCTTGCCGGGCCTTGCCAAGATCTTAAGAATGTTTATACAGAATATGAAATGAAGCAGTTGGCAGTTGTTTGTGATGGTCTGCCTTCAATTTCTTGGTTCGCTGAGAAGAAAACGTTGCTTTATAACATCACAGAAAACGTATTTGTTCCTGAGTAACTGTGCCACTAACATTATCTTCCTCGCCGAACATAAGAACATAAGAAAATAAGGAAGCTACAAGAGGCCGCGAGGCCTACACGTGGTAGTTCCAGTCACATAACACTACCTACATCCACCTTTCATCCCCATCCATGAACCTATCCAGCTCCCCTTTAAAGCTCCCTAATGACTCCGCACTAACTACCTGCCGATGCGCAATACATAAGAACATAAGACAATAAGGAAGCTACAAGAGGCCGCCAGACCTACACGTGCTAGTTCCTGTATTGGGCAGCGCGAGAGAGAGAGAGAGAGAGAGAGAGAGAGAGAGAGAGAGAGAGAGAGAGAGAGAGAGAGAGAGAGAGAGAGAGAGAGAGAGAGAGAGAGAGAGAGAGAGAGAGAGAGAGAGAGAGAGAGAGAGAGAGAGAGAGAGAGAGAGAGATTCAGATTCAGATTCAATACTTTTATTCACAATTGAATTAACATTTGTGAAAAAGACTGTTTCGAGATAACAGTCTTATCTCAGGATACATAATATTAGCTGATGATAGTACTAGTACATTAATACGATGGACAATATTGTTGTTTTAGTAAGCTTCACATTTTTGTTTTGTTTTGTTTTGTTCTTCCTTAGATTAATCATCTAATGGCACAGAATTCTGGATGTGCAGTTAGTGTTTGTGGGAGGAGACTAATGAAGTGAATTGCAAGTTCAGCAAGGGTGGGTGTGGGCACAGAACACTGTTGTCTTTGGCGGGTAACGCAGCCACAGTCACGAAGGTAGTGAGCAAGTGTGTGCCCATCCTCAGTAGCGCACAGCCTACAGCGACGCCCTTCCTCCGGCGTGTTGATGCCAATTTCCCATCCATAAGGGTACCCAAGTTTGATCCTGGATCTCACCACCTCGCACAACCGACTTAGAGGACGTTGTGGTGGGAGCAGGCACCCAGCGGCCACATCGGTGTACCACCGGGACTCGTGCTGCCGCAGCCAGCCTCCGTTCGTGCACCCTCCGTCTCTGTGCTTCCGCCCGGCGCCTCACAGTGCCCCTCAGCTGTCGGAGGGTCCTGGGAATAACGACAGTCACTGCTTCATTCATGGTCGCCTGCTTGGCAAGGCGTCTGCTTCCTCATTGCCTGTGATGCAACATGGGAGGCGACCCATGTGATAGTAACGCTCCTGCCCATGTTGTGAATGGCCCTTGACTGCCGCACGAATGGTGGCGGGGGGTCAGNGAGTGTGGCCTCCCACGGGGCGTGGCGTTACGCTCCAGAGGAATGACGGCAGTATTTATGGCCTCCCAGGCGACACCAGAGTGTTGTAGTGTCTCTATCGCCGTCTTAAGCCACCTGCCTTGACCTCTGTGACCTTCATAATGGTTGTGAAGCTGAGTGTGGACGTCATCGGGATGGTCGGCTCTGATTGTATGATTTATGAGGAAGTTGGCCGTCATAACTTTCAATCTTGCTGTCAATGATGGTACTTGGGTCTCCGCCCTCATGTTTTCAGTCTTGGTCCATTTCGGTGCTCCCAAGATGGTCCTCAGCGCCTCATTCTGTATTGTCTCAAGAGATTTCGCATCTGTAGTGGTGATATGTAGGAGAACAGGACTGGCATAATCAACAAGTAAACGTACCAAGGATTTGTATGTGCTCAGGATCACGGTGCCTGAAGCTCCCATTCCCTTCCATGACATCGCCCTCAATATCCTATTCCTTGCCCTGCATTTGTCCTTCAGATTTTGGATCTCAGCCTTGCAGCCGTTGTTACGGGCAACAATGACGCCAAGATAACACTGCGTCGCTACCCACTCTACGTTTTGACCTTGGAGTCGTAGTGTGTCCAGGGGGGCGTTCCTTGTCTTGGCCATGGCTTTGGTCTTGGTCTGAGATATGGTGAAGCCAATTCGAGAGAACTGGAACTCGAAATGCCAGGGGTCGCTGGCAGTTTTAACTCACTTTTTTGATAATAAGTTGGTCTACTGGAAAACAAAATATGGGCTTATTCCACTGCACTTAAAACACAAAAGTATAATATTAAGAACGATTTTCTTCTATATGTATATTGTATGGAAGCCTGATTCTGTAAAACATTGTATATAACCAAATAACCAAGGAGGTTATAGTTGAGGAGGCGAGGTAAATCTTTTTTGCTACTCTATGATATTATATAGTCAATAACGAATGTTTAGAAGTTATCTATACCTAGGCAGTCATATTTTCCTGTTATTATTGTGTATCAATCAGATAGAAAGCCTGGAAGTGCAATGAGTCGACGCGTGAAGTCGTAATGTTTTGATTCAATCTTCCAGCCACAATCTCCCCGCCCACCACTCCCCGCCGCGGTGTGTCGCCTCAACAATTATAACTTACATTGTCGCAGCAACAAGCCGATTTCGGCATTCTTTATTCTTCGTTTTTCCAAGGCATTGCTTATTGTATTTTGACAAGCGTTTGCCAGACGCAGCAGTACTGTCTTAGAAAACAGTGTGAACATCGCCCAAATTTTACATGCCACAATATACATGTAATAAATATATTAAGCTTTGTTACTCGAGGCGAGTAATTTGCATTAAATTGCTATTATAGAACGTTCCATCGTAATGCATGTCATCCATATAATTAGTAGAACAACAGAAGAACTATATTTTTTGGTATTCAGATGCGGTGCATCAATGTTTATCGCGAAATTAATTTATGAAAAATATTAGTCGCGGAGCCAAAACACAGTAGACCAACCTTTGAGTTAAAACTGCCAGCGACCACTGGCATTTCTCGAGTTTCAGATCATTGGAATTTCCTCACATTTGTCCGTTAGAAGGTTTAGTGATTCTTGCATGGTAGTGGTGGAGTCTCTGCCCGTCGTCTGCAGGACAACGTCATCAGCATAGCCGATGTGCTGTGTCCCCTCCGGGTAAGGGAGTCTGGCAAGCACGTTCATCAGGATATTAAACAGTGTAGGACTGATGACTCCTCCCTGTGGCGTTCCATTGTCTAGCCTCATGTAAGAGAGAGAGAGAGAGAGAGAGAGAGGTGATCTCGGGTCACGTTTGAAGATAAGGAGGCGTATGTGTGAAATGTGTGGTGTCCCTGAGGGAGTACTGGAAGTAGACGTGAAAATGCTGTGAATCCCACCCCCTCTCTCATGGGATTCTGTCAGAGAGAGAGAGAAGAGAGAGAGAGAGAGAGAGGAGAGAGAGAGAGAGAGGAGAGAGAGGAGAGGAAGAGGAAGAGAGAGAGAGAGAGAGAGAGAGAAGAGAGAAGAGAGAGAGAGAGAGAGGAGAGAGAGAGAGAGGAGAGAGAGAGAGAGAGAAGAGAGAGAGAGAGAGAGAGGAGAGAGAGAGAGAGAGAGGAAAAAAAAACATCTTAGTAGCCTATACCTACGTACGGTTAGTTTTTAGTCAAAGAAAATCTACTAAGTCTATGTCTGTGTCATTACGGTATATGTCTTTTGTGACTATGATAGCATTGATGCTGTGGGATAAATTCACTGCAGCAAATGTTACTTCTCTGCATATATGCACGAATGTGCAATATGCTCTCCAGGCTTTTCACTTGTAGTCTGTTTCTTATTTTATTTTTAATTACGTTCATTTGAGAAAAGATCGACTCTCTTAACTGAGGCATTGATGAAGGGCAAAGACAGCATGTAAGAGCAAAGGCCCCATTGCAATTCTACGAAATCCTTCTCTCCTGTTGAGTCTTGGTGTGGTTAGACAGCCATCAGAATGTCTCCTCCTTATCGATGACGTCACTTGGCCAGCTAATGGTTCTACTCTCTGCCACTGTTCTACGATCCACCACTCATGCGCTAATCCAGGCTAAGGAGTCCCTTGGCCTTGCGCTAATCCTTATCAGCTGCCCTCGCTAGGCCTCATCTCTCGCCGTTTTATTTTTTCTAGAGTTTAACTTCAAACAACACAACAAACAGAAACAACAAAACAAACTTTTGTTGTGCCAACTAAATAATATGAACGTTAATAAAGTATATATCCTTACAGAAATTAACATGAAAACTAGCCAAAAAACCAGCCAAAAAAAAGGTAAACTAGCCAAGAAATCCGCCAAGTCGCCAACACGAAAAATTTCTCGCCGTAAGTATAAAAGGGCGCCCGATTTGGCGTGAAAGACTGGTTGTCTTCGGATCGTTCGTCGGGTTTAAACTTTTGTCGTCGGTGGGGAAGCAAATTCGGTCGTAATTCTCTCCGTGTGTCCTTCTCACCTACTCTCACTCTCCTTCACGTGGTTCGGACGAGGCCACATAAATTCCAATGACCCTTCGCTCTACGAAGGTATCCTGTCCCCCCTTTTATGCTACTACAAAACTTTTTACTCCTACAATCCACTCCGTTCCACTTCCACCCCCTCCCTCCTCTATCTCACTGCTACTATCCTACGTGGTTCGGACGAGGCCACATTAAATCCAATGACCCCTCTTGCTATACGGAGGTAATCTTACCCTTTTTACGCTGCTGCAAAACTTTATACTCTACAATCCACTCCGTTCCGCTCGCCTTCCCCTCTCTATCAGTGGTTCGGATCCCACGAAAAACTGTAGGTCCCTCCGCTCTACGGAGTCCTTCTTCCCCTGTCCAATCTCTGAAAAAATAAAAACAAAACAAAAAAACACTTTTAATCTCAGACTTCTTTCACTAAATTTTTCACAATTTCCTTCCTCCTGTTTGTATATGTTGGAACGCGAGAGATGTAGTGGAGAAATGACGCCAGCCGCCCGTGCGGGGTGCCGAGGAGTATCGGGGTGTGCGCGCGTACATGGCAGTGACAGAAAAAAGCAAACACAAACCCAAAACAAGACAAGAAACAAACAACACCACCAACAACAAAAACAAGATAAGAAGAAAGAAGAGAAGAAGAAAGAAGAACGAAGAGAAGAAGAAAACAAGTCAAATCTGAAGAAAGAAAAAAAGAACAAAAACCAAAACTGAAGAACTGGTGGGCGGCGGGGGTGGGCGCGGAGTTGTCCTGGGTGTGTCCGGAGCACCATCTTCCGAGGCCCATGTCCTGCCAAGCCGCCCCAGAGTGGTTTCTGTTTGCTCGTGCGAGATGGGAAAGCGTGTCGTTAGGTCGAGATCGACTCACAACAAAAACATACAAACACATACAGCACCTGGGTCAAGCCCCGGAGACTTTTTCTCTTACTAGCCTCCTTTCTCTCACCCATCTATTATTCTCCCTGTCCCCACTTCCCCATCTCCTGCTTTCTCTTTTTATATTCTGATTCTGCGTGAAACTCGCCAACCTGGCAACTCTGCTCACGGTGGCCTCGCTTCACGGCGATTCACGTTAGCTCCACCCCTTTGTGTTACGCCACGAGTTCTGACAACCGTGATTGGCTTTGTGTGACGTCACGAATTCTGACAGCCGTGATTGGCTGTTGATATCCCTAGCCCACAAACCCTTCCAAATCACGCGAATATGCGGGCGGGAACCCAACAACGGAGGTAGTATCGCCAGCAACGACCTGCTCTCCGACTACCTAGATACTACTTGTCTTTACTACGAAAGCTACAAAGCCTCCCTCGGTAGATAGTAAACGCGTAGGAAGGCGCTGACTGGCTAAGGCGAGTAATGACATCATCAAGCTCGTCATCCGTCACCAGCCAATGACAAACTGTTTTTAAACTTCTTGACCAATCAAAAGCCAGCGAGACATATTTCCGGGCAAGAATGGCATGCCAGACTGCTTCTCCCCGCCTTCTGTCCCAGTCATCTCAAACTAATTCTCGTTTTATTTGGAATGCTTTACGTTTTAAGGAGTTTTAATGTATCAGATAGTAAGATATATAAGTAAGGAGCCTGTGTTGCTAGTGGTTTAGTGGTAGAAGGTGTGTATGTGGGTTAAAATAGTGAATATTTGTGTTACGAGGTGACCCCGTGGCAAGAATTTTTCTCCGTCACTCACTGCCCCGCCAGTCACTTCATAACATCTTTAAATCACCCTTATTTAAGGTGACACACGGTGCTACATTGATTTAGATAATGACACGTGTATATAGCATCTCACCATAATCACTAAGTTGTATAATAACGAGTAATAAGACGTTAAGCCTGCCCAAACCTACCGTGGCGGAGGAGGTGGCGGCTTCGCCCGCCGCCTCCTTTTGAGTCAAAACCCGCCGTCATTCGCCTCACCTGTGCCTTCCTGAAGAAGACAGTCAGCTCCTACGCCTGTCATAGCACCATAGGATATTACCAGTGATCATAGGATTCCTCAAAGGGTCCTCGCTTCCCTACTAAATAATTACCAAGGAGATTTCCGCTGGCGGAATTGCGGGCGGCGGCCGATTTCCGCCGCCCACACAACACTCCGTTATCAGCTGTACCTGTGCCTTCCTGAAGAAGAAGTCAGGTCAGCTCTCACGCCTGTGATAGCACCATAGGATATCACCAGGGATCATAGGATTCCTCAAGGGGTTCTCGCACCCCTACTAAATATTACCAAAGACATCTCCCTTGGTGTTGATATATCCACCTCACGGGCTTCAATCTCTGTTGCTGCTCCCGAAGGCCGCGCTGCCAGACGGAATGAGACCCTTGCTTGTTTAATCTTTTATTATATTATATATATATATATTTTATATTTTTAAAAATATATATATATATATATATATATATATATGAATAATATCCATCCAAATGCAATCATATGTCTACATTCACCTATAAAATGTTTATTTCATAGCACACCAAGCAATAACAAGCGAGCCTGGAGACTTCCTACCTCTGCTAATACCAGTCTCGAGCAGTCATTGGCCAGTCTGCACATTTACTCCCAAACTTACTACTTTTCCGCGCTGTGGGTTCGTGTTACTACCGACGTCGGACTTCGTACCAAAAAAAGGTGATAAAGTGCTTCGTGGCATCCCCCCCCAGGTACTCGCGAAAGTAACAGCTGTTCCAGCTGCAAGACGTCTTCGGTACCTCTCGTCACCTCCTTCCAGTTCCCCGCGTGTCTGGCGCTTGTCCCTGCTGTCGTATGCAGGGCGAGTCTTACAGCGAGGAGAAGGAGGGCTTGGATGAGGCCGAGGACGCGGGCTGGGGCACGGCCTTCTTTATACAAGGCCTGAGCGATGGGCCGTGACTTCATCAGCCTCAGTCATCTCCCTCGATTTGTCCTCTCCCTCGCTCTGTCGGCTACGTATATTATACAGTAATTTATAAATGCTATATATAAATGTTATCTTCGTAAATGTTTGTTCTATAATATTATCATATAAAAAACAGTAAAACACGCTAAAGAAATGCCATTACGAGACTCTGTGAAGAAATATGCATGAACTTATTATTCACTTCAACTCTTCGCCATTTAAAACTTTGCGTGTCAACATTTACCACGAAACATATCAATAGAAGCGCAATTTTATTAGCTTTCCATTGATATATTTCGTTTTCTGATAAATGAATTAGAACCATGCATAAATAGCGTTAACTAAATAAATAAAATCATCAATCGGGTAGTTTTCCCGATTGATGATGTTATTTATTTAGTTAACGCTAATTTATGCATGGTGCTAAGTACCCTTAGGAGGAGACGAAGGAGTACGCGGAGAAGAGGAGTACGCGGAGGGGCTGCCACGTGTGTACCGCGACGAGGACCACAGCTACAGTACTTCCCCACGTGATCGAAAAGCGTGAGATCCCATAACACTTAATCATATCTATTTCCAGCCAGTTAACGTAGGCGATAGGACATGGTAGGTAGCTAGGGAAATTTAAATTTAGGGAGTGAGTGGAAGGACTGTGTGCTGGGGGCTTTTGTGTATGTGTAGTTATTGAAATAAATTAGTTAGGGTACCATGGTTGTTTACCCCGTGTTTTATCTGGAAGATACGATAAGTGAGTCACCAACGAACCCGGATTAAAAAATTTAATTGGGAAGAGGAAAGGAACTTAGTAACAAAACCCCATTAATCTTAACCCCGACAAGTGGAGCCCAAACACTGGGACTCATTTCTTTGCTAGTCCAGGATTATGCAGGGTAATTTTTACTAGGCAACAAATACCCCCGCCCATGAGTGTTTCAGGCATTCCCAGGGAAGGAGGGGAGTGTGATAGTGCCTCTGGAGCAAAAAAATACAAGAGTATGTTCTCCGAGGCAACTGATAAGAAAGAACTTGAATCATCTTAGCCCTTTGCAAGGTCCAACTACAAGGGTAATTGACAACAAAGCGCCCCACGCCGGGGGACGTGGGGACTCGAAACCGCTGACGAATGCGCAGGGACCTACAAAAAAAAGGACAAAACAAGCTTAAACCCCGAGGCCAATCCTGAGGGGTAGGCAACATGAGGAAAAAGGGAAAGAAAAGAGAGAGGGGAGGAGAGGGGAGAGAGGAGGAGAAAAGAGAGAGAGAGAGAGAGAGCAAGAGGAGAGGGGGAGAAGGGGAGAGAAGAGAAGAGAGAGGAGAGAAGATAGGGAGAAAGAGTGGGAGGAGAGGAAGGAGAGAGAGAGAGTGGGAAAAGGAGAGAGGATAGGGAGAGAGATAGACAGGAGAGGGAGAGAAAGAGACAGGAGAAGGAGAAGGAGAGAGAAAGAGAGAGAGAAGATAGGGAGAGAGATAGACAGGAGAAGGAGGAGGAGAGAGAAAGAGAGAGAGTAGATAGGGAGAGAGATAGACAGGAGAAGGAGAGAGAGAGGCAGGAGGAAGAGAAGGAAAGAGAAAGAGAGAGAGAAGAGAGGGAAAGAGAGAGAGAATATAGGCAGCAAGAGAGGGAGCATGAATTGGAAGTGTTAAGCGCAAGTAACACCAGTGGAAACGCGCAGACACTAATGAACCGGCCGAAATTAAAACTTCCCGTGTTCAAGGAAAGTGATAGGATTGAACACTTCAGAGGAAGGTTCGAGGATGCAGCTGAAATGCTGGGCTATGATGAAATCATGCGCAGACTTCAATTTATGACCTTGTTTGAGGGTAAGGCACTCGAGGTGCTCTATAGATTGGATAAACATAGCCGTGACTATTGCCAAATGAAGGATGCTCTCTTAAAGGCATATGGGCTGAGTACTGAGCGCCTTAAGCAGCAGTATTTTGAGGCAGAACTGCAAGAGAACGAAACTGCCTCACAGTTTGCCGCGAGAATCGCCGGGTATTTTTGCGATTGGCGCGAAAAGGATAGAGCTGAGGAGACTGTCGAGGGCATCATAGATTTAATTGTGCGCTCTCAATTCTTAAAAGCATGCCCTGAACCGCTAATTGCTAGGTTGAAAACTGACCGGGTCAATCAGTTGCCTGAAATGAGTAGAGTGGCCGACGCGTATTTTGAGGCGTATGAGGAAAAGACGAAGCCACGGAACGAAGTTCTGGTCGAGGCTGCAGATACGGCATGGGAAGCCGATAGCTTGCCACGCCGGGATACGGCGACGCCAGCCCGTACGACTAAGCCCACATATATGGGCTATATTCAAGAATGCTCGTCAAATCCCGGCCGGTGGAGATTCTCCACCGTCGTACCTCCACTGGTGACATCTACAAAAATCCCCGACTGGTGGATATTTGACAGGCGTACCCAAAATGCGAGCCAAGCGGCATCAGTATTTGACTGTTTTTTACATATCTAATACATTTTACTATGAATTGATCATTTCTGACATTAAAAATAATAGCTTAGTTAATGTTCGCCACTTGTCTGAGGCGTTGGTGCAGAAAAAAATGGGCCCGAGTTATGCTTGCGAGTACATTTGAAACGGCCCGCCGCCACTGCTCCACACAATGGCGACCTCCACTGCCCCCGCGCCTGGCTCCTTCACAACTTCACACACCTATATAAGGCCTCCCGGACCTGATTTTACCTTAATGATGAACACGAGTGCTTCACAAGGGTATGCATGTACTCTCGGTTGTGTTGAAAACTCACCTGTAATGGTCTGGGAAGAAATAGGATGGAATAAGTGCACAGCGGGATGAAGGTGGGATCTGCATGTTGTCGCGAATCAGCTGACTCAAACCTCCACCCGTTGCGTTACCTCCTGTTGATTCTTGTATACCGATTCGCGATGCAACGGGTGGAGAAAAATTCTTGAATATAGCCCTATATAGTGCCCCAGTTCAAAACCATCGTCGTTTTCAGCCAAGCTATAGGCAAGCACAAAGGGAAAATGGAGGCCGTGGAGTAAATTTCGGAGCGAGTAATACCCGATGGCACAAAAATGCTGCGGCCGTACTCAAGGAGCCCGATTATACAGCACCGAAGCCTGTATATCGTGAATCGCCGAGCCACAAAAGGCCGCGCGTTGATATTTCACGGAGAAAGGTAGTGAGTTAGGTAATGGCTACGGCCGTCATGCAGAAAGCAAAGTTCGGGGATAAGGTAAAAATGTAGTTAGGTCACTGCGATGCCACAGGTGCCCACTCGAGCAGAAAGAAAACGTGGAAACGTATCGCCGAGAAATTTTATTGGCCAGGCATGGGCCATGATTTGAGCAGATGGGTGCATTCCTGCAAAGTGTATCAAAACACGAACGACAACGACATAGAGCTGTATGAACCTCATGAGTTAAATGAGGAACAGATGGGGTGTTTGGAGGGTATAAGAACCCACTCCCCTTAGAGTTAGGAGAGAGGCCATATCGTCTCGTTATTGGAGAAACATGCAGACGTCATTTTCTTCCAAACCGAGATTAGTTGCTGAGCTGCCGACTCGTAGTTAAAGTAATCGTCCAGACCCATTTTTTTTTTGCCGAATTATGTTGAATGTACATTCAAAACACCTAATCCACCAAAAATAATTGATTTCCAGGCCTTATTTCCGTAAACACACGACTTTTGTAAAAAGCGCGCGAAAAAAAAAAACTTCCCTCCAACAGGGCTACGACTGTTATTGATGACGTCTGAACAGGGACGCCCGCAGACACTGTCTGACACCTGTCGGCAAATGTTATGATGAGCGATTGTACTTCGGTGTCAGACAGTGAATCTGTCGCTGTGACAGATTTAGAGTACGGTGCTCAATCTGACACCGAAAGAAATGACGCTGGTCGCGTATACTGAGGAAAACGAACCTCAGATTGTCATGGGATCCTATATGTTTGAGCCCGAGTACGAGGTGGATTAACAGGTGTTAGCAGAGCCTGAGGTTCAGCAGGAGGACCTGGCACTTCTCTAAAACATGGATTGGTAAATAAAGTTAAACCATGTGTGTGTGGGAATCGCAATGAAGGTACTTTCGAGAAAATCCTATGGTTAGTTTTGGAGCTACAGTCAAACGTCATTACTCGGAAACCACATACTAGCATTAACTACAGCATAGAGTTGGAAAATATGCGGGCGGGAAGGCAGAAAGTGTGACAGCCACACCACCACAGGGTCTCTCACCACAGGGCTCGCCCACTCCACAACTGGTTTACTTGGTTTACTTGGTCTTGTTAAGAGGCAAAGCCTCACAGTCGTGGTGGTCCACCGCTGCTGCCAGTCCTGGCGTCCCTGTCGGTTAATATGGAGGAGAGTTTCACGTTCGTTTTCAGAGACACCAACTACTTTTTCTTGGCCTACAATAGGTGCTTGTTCTAATGGTGCTAGTTTTATTTTGCGCAAACCAAAAAAAAAAAAAAAAAAAAGTATATTTTGTGGTTAAGGTTAGGTTAGGTTTCTTTAAAACCTGTAAGGTTAGGTTAGGTTAGGTTAGGTTTCATTAAAACATAAGGTTAGGTTAGGTTTCATTTTTTTTCCCATTTTTTTTTTTTTTTGGTTTGGTTTGCGCAAAATAAAACTAGCACCATTAGAACAAGCACCTATTGTAGGTCAAGAAAAAGTAGTTGGTGTCTCTGAAAACGAACGTGAAACTCTCCTCCATCACCCTACACACGCCACTCCTTTCCGTGTGCAAACTTTTCTCAAAAGGCACAGCTGTCTTGCTGCACCCATTAAGGATGCATGCATGTGGCATATAACAAAAAAAATCTATCAGAAACACCCAAATATCTTCAAGGACTATATTTATCTCTGTGTTTACGTGCCTCTCTGATCAAGCGCGCGAAGATGAGCCTCCCTGATGCTACGTCACCGAGCCTGAGCATGAGTGTCTGCAAACCTTGAGAGCGTTTTGAAAACTCAGGGAATTTGCAGATTTTGATTGCAGATTATTTAAAAACGGCTGACTGGATACAAAAAGTGACGACGTATTGTTGATATACTCGTTAATGGCTATGATTTGATTGCATTAAATCAGGAATGATGAAATGGTCTGGACGATTACTTTAAAGCTAGGCAGAGGACTTCAGGGCTGCGTCTTGTTAGGCCACCTTAGGGGATCCTCCACGGCGGCATGTTAGACTGGATTAAGAATTGCATGATCCACTAATATTTTCTGGCATGGCATGAGTGCATGTATTTAGAAAATGATAGGCAGGTAGACAGGATTGAATTGTTTGTAACACTTTGAATATACTTACCATGTTACATTCACCTGTACCACCTATACACGTGTCTACATACCCTACACCACATAACACTTGTCGTAAATTAAATGTGACGAGTTTTGACGTCCAGATTGGGTCCGTTACAAGGTTTGCTAGAAACTATGGAGTTTTTATCCCCTAGACTTTGAAACTTAACGTACATATGGAGGTTTTTCCGCTCATTGGTTACAAGCAAAACCCCTGTAAACGGCTTAAAGTACACACACCACAGAGTGACTGAATGTGTGACTGACTTATTTAGGTCGGATCTAATGTATTAGATATGCTACATTTAACCTGCATGATGCTATAACATGTTCAGGTAGTTAGTACATTTTTTCTGCGGATTTTTTTTTATCTAGGTGGGGCGAATGTAATGGTTAGACATTTACAGGCATCGAAGTCCCCATAGCTGCACTTCGCACCAGACTGTTGTTCCTGCTGGCAGATGCCATTTAATGTTTTTCTGGTAAATAAAGTATGTGGGAAGGTGTTTTAGGCTCAATTGCCTCCCAACGAGTAGCCGGGTACGTTACCAGAAACGCCCCGATGTAAATTGCATGTGGTGGCTGATAGGAAAGCATGCCATAGTTTAAGAAGGACACGTAGAAAATTCTGATAGAATGAGCAGTGGCAACGCGCCACCAGCCGCCATCTTGGAGCGGCATAGCGGCCTGCGGCAGTCTGCCTCGCTCTCATTCTGTTCCAGCCTCCAGGTACTCGCGAAGGTAACAGCTGCTCCAGCCGCAGGACGTCTTCGGGACCTCTCGTCACCTCCTTCCAGTTCTTCGCGTGTCTGGCGCTTGTCCCTGCTGTCGTATGCAGGGCGAGTCTTACAGCGAGGAGAAGGAAGGCTTGGATAAGGCCGAGGACACGGGCTGGGGGCGCTGAGTGAGTCGAAGAAGAAGAGGCGTGCGCGGAGGGGCTGCCACGTGTGTACCGCGACGAGGACCACAGCTACAGTACTTCCCCACGTGATCGAAAAGCGTGAGATACCATAACCCTAATCATATCTATTCCCAGCCAGTTAACGTAGGCGATAGGACATCGTAGGTAGCTAGGGAAAGTTATTTAGGGAGTGAGTGGAAGACTGTGTGCTGGTGGGCTATTTTTGTATTGTGTAGTTTATTGTAAATAAATTAGTTAAGGTACCATGTGTTGTTGTTTACCCCGTGTTTAATCCTGGACTGATAGCTATATACTATATAGCTCACTATATAGTCTCTATGAAAAGAGACTATATAGTGAGTATGTGACTCACTATATAGTATATAGTGAGTCACAAGAACCCGGAGTTAAGGTCATTTAATTTTGGAGAGGTAAAGTGAAGAGTCACAAAACCACCACTTAAAAATTTAACCCCTACACCTGCCTTTTTCTATGTCGTTCATTAGACGTCCAACTAAACAGAAACTATGTGATTCACGGGGATATGTCACTGAGCGCCTAACTTCTGATCTTTCTATAATTTATGATTGGGGCAAAGCCCCAGACCTTGCTTTGTTCAATGCCTCAAAAGCCCAATTACTTCACCTATCTTCTCAAAAAAACCTACCAGATAACTATCCCCTCTTCTTCAATGACACTCAACTGTCTTCCTCTCCTACAATGAACATTCTTGGACTAAAACCTTCCTTTACTAAATATCTGAAATGGAAATCTCACATTTCATCTCTTGCTAAAACAGCTTCTAAGAAGTTAGGTGTCCTGTGGCGTCTGCGTCCATTATTTTCTTCCTCCCAGTTGCTTGCTCTGTACAGGGGCCTTATCCGCCCATGTATGGAGAATGTCTCACATGTTTGGATCCACTCATACAGCTCTCCTAAACATGCTTGAGTCAAAAGCTTTTGGTCTCATCAACTCCCCTCCTCTGACTGATTGTCTTCAACCTTTAAATCACTGCTGCAATGTTGCTTCTCTTGCTATCTACTACCGTTATTTTCATGCTCACTGCTCTTCTGAACTTCCTAACTGCATGCCTTCCCTCGGCCTCGCTGTACAAGACTTTCTACTCATTCTCATCCACATTTTTGCCTATCTTCCTAATGCAAGAGTTAATCAGTATCTTTACTCTTTCATTCCATTCACTGTTAAACTCTGGAACTCTCTTCCTGCTTCTATTTTTCCACCTTACGACTTAAATCTTTTCAAGAGAGGAGTGACAGGACACCTCCTAAACCAAATTGGCCCACCCCACTTTCTTTATTCTCTTACTGTCTTCTTTATAGAGATTGTCAACTAGGCGGGATTTTTGTTACCTCTTTTTGTTTGCCCCTGACCAGTCCTTTGCGATGTAAAACAAATAAAAAAAAATTTTTTTTATTTTATCAGAACCTTGATACACGCAAAATCTTTCAATAAAGTCTTACGATCGATAATATATATATATAAACATAATATATATATATATTAATTTTAAAAATTTTTTATATTTATATATAATATATTATATAATATATATATAATATATTATAAAAATAAAAATTTTTAATATTATAAATATTATTTTAATATCTATATATAAATAAAATATATAATATTTATATAATATTATATATATTATATTATATATAATATTATATATATATTATTTCGATCGTAGGACTTTAGGGAAAAGATTTTGCGTGTATCAGGTTCTGAAAAATTTTTTTTTTTTTTTTAAACACCCACTTGACCCCACCCTGTATTTTATCTACTTATATCTATCGATCTATCTATAAGATATTATCTCACATCCTTACGACAGGTAAGAAAAACTTTTTAATTTTTCGATGGCACTTTTTGTCTTGGTCAGAATACAATTTTTTTAGATTATTATAATATTCGCGCTGCGCTTTATGCCTGCTATATAACTTCGGCCCAAAAATATAGCCCCTGCCTTAGGATGGTGGAAGCCCCTTTCCCCAAAAAACTTTTTATGGGTTAAAATAATCTAGTTTTTTATGAGTGTGAAAAATACTTTAATACCGCTTATTAATACGTATGTTGTATGTATTTGTATTTTAATTTTATATATATATATATATAAAAATTATATATATATTATTATATATATATTTAATATTATAATAATATATATTTATTATAAAATATATATAAATAATATTTAGGATGGACCAAATGTCTATTACCGTATTGCCAATGCAAATGCAATTGCGAACTATAATATAAGCAAAAGTGTGTCTGTGTGGTTTGTGTGGCCGCGCAAGTTCCGCCCCCTGGCACAACTTATCATTGGCAAGTTTTTTGGAACCCGCTCGACCAGGGCACATTATAAAACCCACTTATGGATGATCCGATCACTTTTTTTTTCTTTTTATAGCCTATTAGCGAAATTGTGGAAAAAAAATGGGGTTGCGAGAATTTAGGAAACCTTTTGTGGGTGATGGGGAATGGGTTTAGTGAATGGTGGGGTGATGGGTAAGGGGGTGGGGGATGGTATGAATGGTGGGGGTGATGGGTTGGGGGGGTGGGGGATGGGGTAGGTGGGGGTGAGGGGGAAAGGGTGGGGAATGGGTTGGGTGATGGGAAGGGTGAGTGATGGGGGGGGGTATGGGGGGATGGGTGAGGGGAAAAGGGGGGGGGTATGGGTATAGGGGGTGAATGGGTTTTTGGTGTGGGTAATGGGTGGGAATGGGTGGGGGGTGATTTTGGGATGGGTGGTGAATGGTGGGGGGGGGGGGTATGGGGAGTGAATGGGTTTGGGGGGTGATTGAAAGGGGTTGGGTTTAAAACATCATTTCTAATCCATGATTTCAGGAAAGTTAGAAGGGGGTATTGGAGAGTCTGTGTTTTTTCGGCCGAAGGCCCCCCAACACGGTGGTGGGGCCGTAGGCCCACAATAGGGCCCCCCGCAGGGGCTAGCCAAAAAACCGCCCCGGGGGGGCTTTTAGGTAGTATTAAAATTCCCCAAGTAATACCTGTTTTTATATATACCCGGGAACTGAAATATTTTGTATGTTGTAAAAGTTTAGCCATAAAAATATGAATGTCCAAAGTAAACTCCATTTAATTTTTTGTTTCCATTTTCGGGGGCGGGGCCCCCTCTTATACGAATACTATCTTTCATGAATAATTTTTACAGATTTCAAAGTTTACACTTTTCAATGTCATTAAGATAATCTCGAAATAGTCCCAAACCACACGATGGGACTGGGCGTCATTACGCACTAGGCTGCGCAATACTGTTTTTTTTCAAAGAAATTGATTGGCTCGTGGGTTTACCAGAAGAACAGTACAGTATAATGCTTATGCGTATGGGGCCAGGGGAAAGAGTTGAGTTTATAACGGGACCTTTAGAGTAGGGCTTTCTACTCTGTTTTGGGGGTTGGGTGGACTATGTCCAGGGGCAGGGGCCTTGGCTACCACTACGCCTTCTCACCCCTTCTTTTAACTACGCTCGGCTAACCTATATTTTGTATTATTCTGCTTGTGTAATATTATGTTCACTTGGTTTTTCTCTTATTTTTGAAAGTTTATTTATTTGGGCAAATATTCCCATATTCGCAAACAACTACGAGTGGGAGTGCGAATGCGAATGCGAATATTGAAAAACATGCGAATATTCGCATTTGCGATGCGAATGCGAATATTCGCTCCATCACTAATGTATATATATATTATATATATATATATATTATATATATATATATAATATATATATATATTAACATATATATATATAATAAAATATATAATATATATATATTTAATATATAATATTATACTATATATATTATATATATATATATATATATATATATATATATATTTTTATATATATATATATATATATAAAATATATTAATATATATATATATATATATATATATATATATATATATATATATATATATATATATATATATATATATATATATTTATATATATACGGGCGAGCTCAGTGGGCTGAGGGTGGACATAGTGGGACTCTCTGAGACGAGGAGGCCTGGCAGTGGCGAGAAAGCAGTGGGGGTTACACCTATTACTGATCCGGCATGAACAATGGTCTCCTTATCCGGGGAGTAGCTATAGACATCTCCAGAAAACTGCAGCCGTCTGTTGTTGAGGTTAATCCGGTTGATGAACGTATAATGCCGGTGAGGATGAAACACACTCTGGGTTTCATGTATCTTGTTGCAGTGTACGCTCCTACCGAGGTGTGTGAAACTGAAGAGATGTTCTACGCCAAACTCAACTCTGTATTAGGCCAATGTCTTCCTCGGGACACACTCACTATCTTGGGCGACTTCAATGCTACAACTGGCACTGTTAGAGATGGCTACGAGTTATGTGTTGGTCCCCATGGCTCCGGTACCAGGAACATTAACAGTTATCTCCTTGTGAATTTCGCGACGTCCAGAGGGTTGTTATTGCAGGTTCTTCGTTTCAGAGACCAGAGCTGCACCACTGGACATGGTATAGTAATGCCGGAGGGGTAGCTAAGGAGATCGACCACATGCTCGTTAGTACTCGTTGGAGGATCCTCCAGAACTGCACGGTTTACCGGGGTGCTGAGTTCTTTGTCACTGATCACAAACTTGTTCTCGCTACACTTAAGCTTCATGTCAAGTCCAGAAGAATCTCAAGAGGTACCAATACTCTGTTTCATCTTGAGAAGCTGAAGGATGTGCCCATGAGTAGGCAGTGGCAGTCTCAAATCGGTTTAATGTGCTCGGTGCCCTCGAGGACCCTGTAGAACTGTGAGATATATTCAAACGTGAAACTCTCCAGGCTGCCAAAGAGTGTATTGGGGAGCACGCGATGTCAAGGCGGGGTTTGTCTCGGCGAAGACGCTGGAGAATATCGAGGAGAGTCGCACTGCCAGTCTTACTGGGAACCATGACCTGTGCAGGGCTCTGTCACGCAGGACTAGAACTCTCCTTGGGAGACACAAGGAGAGGTATGTCAGGAGTCTCGCTGAGGATGTCGAGAGCCATTTGAACGCTAATGACCTCCGACCCGCCTACCGATCCCTGTAGAAGTTCCGTTCCAAGTCTCCATCTCGGGTAAGTGCTATCCGAGCAGCAGATGGGCGCCTCGAATTGGACATGGATTGGCAGATGGCTCATTGGGGTGAGTACTTTGGGCAGTTGTTCACGATGGACCCTCTATGTGGGCAGCTTCACACCACTGGATTACAGGCGGTGGATCCCAAACCTCCCATTGACGAAACCGCACTCGCTCTTGACGAAGTCAAGAGAGGCTATATCAAAGTTGATTGGTAGAAAGGTAGCTGGTGTTTGTAATATCAGTACGGAGCTCCTCAAAGCTGGGGGTGAGCCCATGATCCGCGGGTTGCATGCTGTCTTGACAACAATCAGGTACCATTCCTCCTGACTGGAAAAGATGGCTGAAAAATGAAACACAGTATGGTTACCTCTTGAGATTCTTCTGGACTTGACATGAAGCTGAAGTGTAACAAGAACAAGTCTGTGATCACCGATCAGTTGCAAAGAACTCAGCACCGCGGTACACACTGAAGTTCTGGAGGATCCGCCAACGAGTACTAACGAGGATATGGTCGATATATTTAGCTACCCCTCCGGCATAACTATACCATGTCCAACGAACGGTGCAGCTCTGGTCTCTGATACCAAGAACCTGCAATTCTCAACATTCTGGACCTCGTGAGATTCAGAAAAAGAGAACTGTTAATGTTCCTGGTACCGGAGCCATGGGGACCAACACATAACCCATAGCCATCTATTACAGTGTCAGTAGTAGCATTGAAGGCGCCTAAGACAATGAGTGTGTCCCGAGAAGGAAACTGGCCTAATACAGAGTCGAGTTTGGCGTAAAACATCTTCCTCTTTTCAGTTTCACACACCTCGGTAAGAGCGTACACTGCAACAAGAGACATGAAACCCAGAGTGTGTTTGAGTCTCACCCGCATTATACGCTCATCAACCGGATAACCTCAATAACACACGGCTTCAGTTTTCTGGAGATATTTCCAGTGGAGGCCAGTTTTGCGATTCCTGACATTTTCGAACATCACTCCCATTTCGCTTCCTATGGTTTATCAGTATAAATGATATACCGTTATCTTCGTAAATGTTTGTTCTATAATATTATCAAATAAAAAACTGTTAAATATACTAAAGAAATGCCATTATGAGAGAGTGAAGAAATATGCATGAACTTAATATTCACTTAAACTCTTCGCCATTTAATAATTTGCGAGAAAACATTTTACATGAAACATATCAATAGAAGCGGAATTTTATTAGCTTTTCATTGATATATTTAGTTTTCTGATAAATGAATTAGAACCATGCATAAATTAGCGTTAACTAAATAAATAACCTCATCAATCGGGAAAAGTACCTGATTGCTGATGTTATTTATTTAGTTAACGCTTATTTATGCATGGTTCTAATTCATTTATCAGAAAACGAAATATATCAGTGGAAAGCTAATACAATTCCGCCTCTATTGATATGTTGCATGTAAAAAGTCTTCACGCAAAATATTAAATGGCGAAGAGTTTAATTGAATATTAAGTTCATACATATTTCCTCACTCTCTTATAATGGCATTTCTTTAGTGTATTTTACTGTTTTTTATTTGATAATATTATAAAACAAACATTTACGACGATAACGGTATATCATTTATGTGGATATGTGCATATAACCAGACAGTCACACCTACATAATATTCATGCCTCTTAATAATTCCTACACATACATGCTGTTGCAACACTGTATGTGAGACATGACAACAGTGCGCGCTGCGTCGCCGCTCCATGTACATGTAGCCAGTCGTTGCCCCGCGGTCAGACCTTCAAGACCAGCCCTTCGCTGGCGGTCCCGCGCATATCTCTGTTCTTTACAATAAACCACCTACGGAAGATGCTCGCTTCTCCTTCGGATAAACTCCCCTGAACCACTCCGGTTAATCACTGCAACCCCGAGTAACATGGCGCAGATCGCAGGTATAAGAACATAGAGACGGGCAACGACTCCCGCCATTCCAACGACTCCCGCCTGGACGCCACGAGGCATCACTTCACCGACCCACGCTTCTTCCCTGGATTTACTTCATCTCCAGCATCGTGTGCTTGTGTGCCTGTGGACAGACGTAAGGAGTGTGGACTGCGTACGTATGACGGTAGGGTCACCAGTGTACCATAAGTGCTGTGTGTGTTTTTCAGTGTGCGTTTTTTGTACCGGGGCTCCGTTGATTATTCATCGGATCGCCGCTTGGTACGGCTGACCTTGAAACCAGGTGCGGGAGGCTAGAGACCCCACCTTCTCACCCACCCCGCTCCAACGCCACACACACACGCACCATACACACACAACTCACAATTCCCTGTGTTTATTTATATTCCACGTACGGTGGTTATCGGTTAGCGTCTCCCTTCAAGATGTCATTCCCCGTTTTGTCATCCGCGGCAAGCGGCTCGGAGGATGACGAAAAGGAAATCGCTTCCCCACCCTTTGAACCACTAAACACAACACATTCATCCCCGCTACCGGGGGACGCGATATCAAGTTTGATTCACTATTTGGAGGAGTCCCGGTTACCAGCTGATAACCGACGCATCCAGGATGAAGAGGAGAGACGATTACGTGACAACGAGGCCAGGAGAAAGGAGGAGGATTCACGGTTCCAAGTTCTTGTCACACTTCTGTCTCCTTTGCACAGACCGCAGTCTGCGGCCAGCGCGCGGGACATTCCTTCACCTCCAGCCCCCCTCGATGCCGGTGCTAGCGGCGCATTACCCACGGTCGCGACTCCCGCGACAACCACCGCCCCACTCGCCGCTTCTCCTGTGGCTGCCACGCCCACCGTCGCGACTTCCGGTGGCAAGCATGTGGCCCACAGTCCACCGACATTGCTGGCTGATTCTTCCTTCCAAGTTTTCCGGCAGTGGCGTCGTTTGTGGGAAGATTACTCCACCATGCTGGATTCACAGAGGCTGCCACGACATAAGCAACTCATCCAGCTGCGGATGGCTGTGTCACTGGACGTACAAAGGATCCTAGAACATACCCTAGGGATCGCACTTGACACTTCCTTGACTGTGACAGAGGTCTTAGACACCCTACAGTCCCACTTCAAGAGTCAACGAAATGAAGCACTACGCCGTCGAGAACTCCTGTGTTGTAAGCAGGCTGACGGCGAGTCATTCTCCGATTTCTTCATACGCCTGAAGAACCTTGCAGAGGAGGTCGACTTGTGTACTGGTAACGCTATGACGTGCGCGGAGATCCAATTGAAAATGGTTCTGCTGATGGGTGTGCGAGATGAAGAGCTGAGTCAACGCCTTATCTCCCTAGACACAGGCGCTTCTCTTCAAGACGTTGTCACCTGTTGCCGTTCCTTCGAAGCCACCCGCCATACAGCCTCCGCTATATACTCGTCTCCAAGCCAGCTTCGCGTCATGTCTACCTACAAGAAAGGCAGGCGCCACGACAAGACGCCTCATTCACCTCAACAGCCACCTTCAGGTCAGCGCGTGAAGACTCAGCATAGAACAGCGGTTCCCAGCCCTGTTCACCCCTGCCAATCCTGTGCGCAGCGTCATGGCCCAAAGTGTCCGGCCAGGGCTGCGTCTTGCTACAACTGCGGCCGTCAAGGTCATTGGGCGGGGACTGACAAGTGTCCCGCCAAGACAGCCCAATGCCGCCTCTGCACCAGGACTGGCCACTACGACAGGTTCTTCCGCAACACGCCTAGCCACGATAGCCAGGGTGGCGCGTTAAACGTTGGTCGCGCATCACCCACCTCACGGCGTAAATACAGCAACTGTCGTAGCCTAACAGATGTCTCACCTTCCAGTGCCATGACTCCCACCCCGGTCTGCGTTCACCTGGTGCACGGCGAGTCCACTTCAAGGCTCCAGATGTTACCAGACACAGGCGCCGACGTCACTGTCATCGGCACGAGACACCTGCAAATGCTTCACATCCCCCTCAGCAGCCTACAGCTTCTACCGTCCATTACTACGCTGACAGCGGATGGGTCAGTAATGAGTACTAATGACACCTGCTGTGGGATGTTTTTACGCTACTTTACGGCTCCACGGGAAATCTTGTACCGCCAAGATACAGGTGCACGAGGGTATTCAAACGCCCCTCCTCTCCTACGGCCACTGCATGGAGCTGGCTAGCTATCATTTCACCTGCTTTCCCGAAGCCACTATTGGAGGTAAAGCACGTCAACAGATGCGCTGAGATGACTCTCCCTCCTACCACGTCCCCGTCAGCCGCACGGGCGCACTTTTTGCGCGAGTTTTCGGACGTGTTACTCTCCAAGGCGGATCTCAAAACGTCTCCTCTGAAACCCATGGTGGGCATGAAGATTCACGTGAAGGAGGGAGCCGTACCATTCGCCATTCACACACCGAGGCAGGTTCCCTTCGCTTTCCAGCGTCAAGTTCAGGAGGAACTTGAGTCGATGACACGTCAAGGAATCATCAAGCCTGCCGGTGACGACCCTTCAGAGTGGTGTCACCCGCTAGTCGTCGTGGCTAAGGATAAAGGCGTGAGAATCACGGTTGACTTGACGAAACTCAACGCACAATTGGCCCGCCCGACACATCCTGCCCCAACTCCATTCACCGCCGTCCGCAGTGTCAACCCTTCAGCGCGTGTTTTCACCACAGCAGACGTCTTGTGCGGGTACTGGCAGTTGGAACTACACGAGGACGACCAACACCTGACAACCTTTATCACACCATACGGCCGCTTTCAACACTGCAGAGGTCCCATGGGTTTCTCGGCTACCGGTCACGCTTACTGTCTCCGCGGCAACCTGGCCCTGCAGTGTGTAGATAACTGCGTTAAGGTGGTTGACGACATTCTCCTCTTCGACGACGACTTCCCCACGCATCTCCAACGTATTCACCAGATGCTCACTAGATGTCGCAAGTACGGGATCACACTTAACAAGGACAAGTTTGTGGTCGCCGCGCCTAGTGTGAGCTTCTGCGGGTATAACCTCTCAGCTGAGGGCGTGGCCGCGGATGAGGACAGAATCATTGCCATCTGGGACTTCGCGACTCCCGCTAACACGACTGACCTCCGCTCATTCATGGGCCTGGTGAACCAGCTGTCAGAGTTCACCCCAGCCATCGCCGCTGCCGCCCAGCCACTCCGCCCCCTGATGAGCCCGAAAATATCGTTTACTTGGACACCTGATCACGACGAAGCCTTCAGTCGTGTCAAGACGGCGCTGCTTCGACCGCCGATTCTCGCTCACTTTGACCCAGCACTTCCAGTTATTCTTCAAAGTGACACCTCTCGCCTCTACGGGCTTGGTTACGCCCTTCTGCAAGACCATGGCCAGGGACGCACATGTCTCGTTCAGTGTGGCTCAAGATTCCTCGCTGACGCCGAGACCCGCTACGGCACCATTGAACTCGAGCTGCTCGCCGCCGCCTGGGCCATGTCGAAGTGCAAGCCTTACTTGATAGGCCTACAGAGCTTCACGTTGATGACGGACCACCGACCCCTGATCCCGATTCTCAACCACTACACCTTGGACGCGGTTGAGAACCCTCGCCTCCAACGCCTCGAGGAGAAGGTTTCGCCCTACCTGTTTACGGCCGTGTGGCGTGCTGGGAAGCAGCTTTGCATCCCCGATATCCTGTCACGAGCCCCAGTTAGCCGCCCCACGCCAGAGGACAAGATGGTGTGCGCCGAAGCCGCAGCACACCTCAGGAGCGTCGTGTTCCTCAACGCCATCAACCAGGATCAGGACCCTTCACACCTCGATCCGCCACACCAAGACGCCGATAGGACGATCCAGGAACTCCGAGCCGCAGCAGCGACAGACCCGTCGTCCACCCGCCTACGGGACTGCGTGACGTCAGGATTCCCTACTAATCGGTACACCCTGCACAGCTCTCTACTCCCCTACTGGAAATTCCGTGACTGCTTGTACGCAGACGGGGAGCTGGTCCTGTATGGCCAGAGAATTGTGGTTCCTGCAGCCCACCGCCGCCGCACCCTTGCTCGGCTGCACGACAGTCACCGAGGTGTCGCAGCCACGAAGCGCCGGGCACAGCAGACTGTCTTCTGGCCAGGTATCGATGCAGACATTACCTGCACCGTCCAAGCCTGCGAGCCATGCCAGATCCTACAGCCCAGTCAGCAACAGGAACCACTACTGTGCAACGACCACCCCTCCAGGCCTTTCGAGTCCGTCTCCGCAGACTTTTTCTCCGTCGCCGGGAAGTCGTTCCTGGTCATCGCGGACAGACTCTCCGGGTGGCCTGTGGTCGTCCCCTGCGGGGCCGATACTACCGCCACGCACACCATACGGCTCTTCTGCCGGTACTTCCGGGAAGTTGGTGTCCCGCTCCGCCTAAGGACTGACGGCGGGCCCCAATTCACCAGCACTGCCTTCCGGAACTTCACGGAGCGCTGGGGAGTCTACCACGCGGTATCTTCGCCGCATTACCCCCAGTCTAATGGCCACGCCGAGGCGGCCGTCAAGTCGGTGAAACACCTCATCGTCAAAACGGCGCCCAACGGCAACATCGACAGTGAAGACTTTGACAGGGGTCTCCTGGAGCTTCGCAACACTCCTAACTCCACGGGACGATCCCCTGCGATGACACTTTATGGCCACCCGCTCCGCTCCTGTGTCCCTGCCCATCCTGAGTCCTTCTCAGAGGAGTGGGAGGCCCGCACAGAGG
Source organism: Chionoecetes opilio (assembly GCA_016584305.1). Lineage (NCBI taxonomy): Eukaryota > Metazoa > Arthropoda > Malacostraca > Decapoda > Majidae > Chionoecetes > Chionoecetes opilio. Next base: position 75,891 of record JACEEZ010025163.1, read on the forward strand.
ACTGTGATCGCCGAGCAGTCGCCCGTGCTGAGCAGGTCAAGGCTCAGTACGACCAGCATGCCCGCCCCCTACCCAGGCAGTGTGTCGGCCAGACCGTCCGTGTCCAGGACCCGACATCACACCGCTGGGACAAGGTCGGGGTTGTTATGGGCTGCGGGACGACCAGGGATTTCGAGGTGCGTCTCCCTAGTGGGCGCGTCTGGTGGCGAAACCGCCGTTTCCTCCGACCCGTCCCAACCCCTTGTGACGACACCCTCCCCCGTGTCCCTGTGTCCCCTTGCTCGGACGAGAAAATCACGTCCCCTTTCATTCACCCCCCTGTGACCCCGCGCCGTTCGAAGAGGCTCAAAGAAAAGGAGTCCGCTCGAGACTAGCGCTACGAGCGTGAAGGGGGAGGGAGGTGTGGATATGTGAATATAACCAGACAGTCACACCTACATAATATTCATGCCTCCTAATAATTCCTACACATACATGCTGTTGCAACACTGTATGTGAGACATGACAACAGCGCGCGCTGCGTCGCCGCTCCATGTATGTACATGTAGCCAGTCGTTGTCCCGCGATCAGACCTTCAAGACCAGCCCTTCGCGGGCGGTCCCGCGCATATCTCTGTTCTTTACAATAAACCACCTACGGAAGATGCTCGCTTCTCCTTCGGATAAGCTCCCCTCAACCACTCCGGTTAATCACTGCAACCCCGAGTAACTATTTATACTGATAAACCATAGGAAGCGAAATGGGGGTGATGTTCGAAAACGTCAGGAATCGCAAAACTGGCCTCCACTGGTCATGGGGGGTTGGCGCGGGCCACGAGTAGCAAGTCCAGTATTAGTCCGGCAGCCACCAGTCTCAACCTTGTTTTTAGGGTCTTAATTTTTTTTTCAGTGGATTTTGTTTGCCCATATATCCAGTTTGTAAAATATCTTGGTTGGCTCGCTGTCAACCTTGGGCAATTTGAGATAATTAGCATAAAACAAAATGGCCGCCAAGGAAATATCAAAATACATAATATACCATAATTCCCTTACAAATTGACATAACCGGTCAACCAATACATGGATTCCAGGGTATTTTGACCCAGAAAATTCATTTCTGGTATTTTCATATCCAAAATGACCACCATATTCAAAATGGCTGCCTTTTTTTTTTTGTGTGTGTGTGAATTTTTATACTAGTCCAGTCAAAATATGACCTGAACCCCTCTCACCCCAAACAAATTGCAAGAAATTGTTTTATTGTATTATTTTGTTGTTTCAAGTGTAAATAACGATACAACAAAAGTTTACCAAAATTAGGTTACCAAAAATGGGTCAAAATGGCGTCATGCTTGATGGCCGCCTCTGCCACTAGAAACACCTAATATTCCGGTTAGGAAGGCGGTTAGCTCTTCCGTACTTTGATAAGTGTTAATTTTAGTGAACAAGTGACTTTGGAAAAGTCTAAAAAACAATAACCCCATTATTCTGGGCTCTCAAAAAGATTATAGGCGCAGTCATAATGTCGTGACGTCATCCTGCAATGACGTCAATTTGGTTGGTACATGCACTGAGTTAAGTTATTGTTTTCATTCAGCCATTCCAGATTTTAGATTTTACTAACATTAATTTCTTTTGCATTTCAGAGCATGAGAAGATGGCAAGTCGAGGAAATTGTCCTTTATGTGGCAGTGAGATAGATGGTGAAACGGTGGTGATTGGTCAAAAGGGGGCTGAAGGAATCAACAAGGACAGCATCGACAGAGGCGACAGTATCGTGGTAGTTGCTGGTACCGAGGTGCATAAAAGATGCAGAGTGAGCTATATTAACAAGAAGCAAATATACTTGTTCAAGAAAGCCAAGCTACAACCACCTTAACCTGTCAAAAGGAGTGCGCGTGTTTCTGTCGGACCTTTCAACAGTAAATCGCACTGTTTGTTCTGTGACAATGAGATAATAAAATCACCTGGTAGTGCCGATTTTGAGGAATTCAGCTGTGTCAAAACAGATTCATTCGTGGAGACAACCCTCTCACATTGTAAGGATCGTAATGATGACTGGGCATTCACTGTTCGTGGTAGAATAGAGTATTTCGGAAAGCCAAACTACAAGCATTTTCTCCTTTTGCTGATGAAGCATCTTTGCACAATATTATAACAGGTGTAAACGCAAATGAGGATGTGAACGTCCATGACCTGTTTACTATCGGCAAGGAAACACTAGCAAAGATAGAAGGACAGTCGGTGTTTTCCTTTTCATACAGAAGGAATATGAAGACAAAGACCTTGGCATCAGCGTCGACAATCAGAATTGCCGAAGACAGAGCAATAGACTCAGCTTTGTTGTTCCAAAGATTTCTTGTAGTGTCTCAAACTGCAGAACTTTCACTCGATGAGAGAGATCATGAACTACGAACTCTCGCCTTATCCTCAAGCACACTTTGAAGCAAAACAGGTCTTACGGAAGGCAGACAAAGCACAACTGATGCACGCTCTTAAAGCCCATGTCACAGCCATCTCGGATGAAGAGGTCCTGGAGACTACTCCTGAAGCAGAACACAATGTCTTAGATGGAGGTTCCCTTCTTCGTCGGCTGAAGTGGTCTGATGGAAGGACCTACACATCCATTGCCAACGACTATGCAGCATTCACTGTGAAGCACTATGGCATGGCTACGGTAGTCTTCGATGGTTACAGTGGTGGTCCAAGTACGAAGGACAATACACATCAGCGACAGGGACAAAATCGTGACGGTCATAAAGTGAATATCACTGAAACAACCAAATTCACTGGAAAGATGGAGGATTTCCTTTCCAATAACAAGAACAAACAGACACTGATCCATATGATTGCCGATCGCATAAAAATCAGAGGATGTCATGTGATACATGCTATGGGAGATGCTGACTTGGACATTGTGAGGACAGCAGTATCAATGTCATCTGAAAAAACTACCACGTTCATAGGCGAGGACACGGATTTGTTAGTGCTACTGCTTCATTACGCATCTCCGAGCGATGGTACAAAGCTCTACTTCCGCTCAGATAAAGGGAGTCCTACTGTAGTGTATGACATAAAGGTCATAAAGCAGGTTCTAGGTAGCGAGATCTGTCAAAGTTTGCTGTTTCTGCATGCGCTCACAGGATGCGACACCACTTCCAGGATATTTGGAATTGGAAAGCAGTCTGCTCTGCAAAAGCTGATAAAAGGTGATCCAATCCTGCAAAGTTGTGCAAAGATCTTTAGTACACCTGGACAAGACATGGATGTTATTGTAGACTCTGGGTGTGCAATCATGGTGTCTCTGTTCAATGGCAAACCTGGGGACAACCTATCTGCTGTCAGATACACCCGTCTTTGCAAAAAAGTGAGTGCGGCCAAAAGCTTCGTGACACCCGAACGACTGCCTCCAACATCTTCGGCTACAAAGTATCATTCTCTGAGAAGCTATCTCCAGGTAATGCAATGGATGGGCAAGGGTGAGGATATTGACGTCACTAAATGGGGGTGGAGCCTACAAACCAACAGACTAGTTCCAGTGATGACGGACACTGCACCCGCACCAGAAACACTCCTGAAAATTATTCGCTGCAGCTGTTCCGGTGTTTGCAACACACAACGTTGTACTTGCCGAAAGCATGGACTAGACTGTTCTCAAGCATGTGGACAATGCCAAAATGGCCATTGTTGCAACACGCGTCAAGATCCATTATCAGATGATGAAGGGGAAATGTGAAATATGGAAATATGAAGCATTGGTCGCCATTTTTGTATGACGCCATTTTGACCCATTTCCGGTAACCTAATTTTGGTAAACTTTTGCTGTATTGTTGTTCACACATTAAAGAACAAATAAACACCATAAAACAATTTCTTGCAATTATTTTAGGGTTGTTGGCTACTATGACTAGACTATACTTATACTAGTATATAAGAATATTACTTGTTCAACATGAAAGTAATAAAGATTGACAGTTTTTTTAGTCAGATCGTTTTGAGTCATCAATTTCTTATGGGCATAAATGCATAATTCTTGAGGTAATTAGTAATCATCTCCTCATCATCCTCATCAACTGCTGTTCGTGTTTGATCATTGCAACATTCAATGGAGGATTAACAAGCACAAAACATTGTGCATGGTAGCCTCGACTTGTTACATGCGCATCTTGAGGACCTACATGGCTGTTTACTTGAACATGTGCATCTTATCAACTTTAGTATATGATTCGGTGCTAGCTGAACATTGGTAGGGACTGTTGTAGGCAGCAGTGACTTTGTTCTGCTTTCTTTGATCCATCCATAACTTGTGGGTTCCAAATCTGGTGGATCTAGTTGCAGGGCATTCTTCCATATGCATGTTTGCAGATGAGCCCGCTTGACATTCTCAATGAAGGCCTCTGTAGTAGGTGGAAGAGAACATAACTTTGGAGTAACTGTTGCTCCCGACTTCCCCGTTCTTGAAGTCCACACACTTACTCTGGCCTCAGACATAGAATTGGTCTATGATTGTCCATAACAGGAAGCTATGAATTTTGTTGCCTGTTCCAACACCTAATATTGAGGCAATACCAGGGGAAGACAGAACTACAAGGTCCTTACCAAAGTGCGCAGATTGTTCTGCTATTAGCTGTCTACGGGATAGAGCATTGCCTTCATTTTCTATGTACAAATTGAACAGATCAACTGAATTCCAAATATGTGACATGTCTTCCTTTAAGATACTGATAACAACCTCCATACCTTTATCCAACTCAGGCTTATCTGCCTGTGCTTCCTTTACCGCAGCAGAGGTTGATCTACTTCACATAAAGTTGGTACGACGTGCAACATGGTAGCGTGCATCAGCTGCGTGCAAATCACTGATAGCTCCACTCACCCTAATCCGAACTTGTGCTGCCCAGTCATCATTCCGTTCATCACATTTTGCAAGGATTTCTGTCTTAAGGGACATTTTCTTTTCTGGTCTGTTAACTTGCCTGCAGAGATATGCTGGTTTCCATCTTGATGGATGCTTGGGGTCCTTCTTAACTTGGCAATCTTCTCCACAAAATAACAGTGCTCAAAGAAATTGAACTTCAGTTGTTCAGAACGTCTTGCTCGTTTTCTAGGTGCAGCATCTGCTTCTTCTTCATCTTCCTTTTGGCCGTTCAGGGCCCTTTGAACCTCTTTTGGATGAACATATTTATTCACACATGAGCTATGGACCTTCAAACTCAGATCCTTGTCATTATCATATTGCAACTCCAGTTTCTGATGGATTTCATCTATGTATATTTTACTGCATCTTATGATATTTTCTATCCTCTTAGCTTTAGCATTTATCAAGACTTCATTCTTCTTCGAATCTGTGCATTTAAACTTCCAAGCAAAATAGCATTCTTCCTCCATACTGGCTTTGCTTCATATACATGTACACTTCAATTGCAAATTGTAAACTGTAGCAATAACTTACACTAGTACCAATCTAACACTTAGAACATTGGTCTCTGTTAAAGGCCGAGGGCTTATCCTTTTACCACCTTTAAAAGTATGCACTTTCATGTATGGGATACAACTAGGTTCACACAGTTTATGTACTACTCCTAGCCCGATCGTTCATCCAGTGCCATTAAAGTCCCGTGCGATCTGTACACCATCCGAATGAATTAAGCCCCTTCATTCTTGGCTCTGCTCTCCCGCGTTGGCACACCCTGTCTATTCAGGTACGGTTATCTAACTTAAATGGGGCAAATTAGATAACATTTGGGACACTAAGTTACATCTTAGCTGACACTGAACCCCATGCTGAGTTTCACAGCAGTGAAGTCACCAGTGTGCCCTGGTAGTGCAAGGACATTCACTCCTTTATGATAAACAATAAACAGAGAAGTAAAATGCCACACAACAAATGGATGTGAGGATTACGAGGAAACAAACACGTGAGGATCAATCACCTATACATATCTGATGTGAATATAGCATGTTCAGGCATCCCTAGTTTTCAACAGTTTCTATCAAAAACTATACACACTGCACCTTCAGATAATTTCATGAGTAAATGTACAAAATAGTAAAATCTACTAGTAAATTAACAAAGTGTACGAATCATACATACGTCAAAATTACGATTTGTGCACTTCAATTTCTTATTTGTTGGGCAGCCATTTTGAAAACGGTGGCCATTTTGAATTTGAAAATACCAGAAATAGATTTTCTGGATCAAAATACCCTGGAATTCATGTATTAGTTGACCCTCTGTGTGAATTTTCAAGGGATGTATGGTATTTTATGTATTTTGATATAATTTTGGCGGCCATTTTGTTTATGCTAATTATCTCAAATTGCCCAAGGCTGACAGCGAGCCAACATATATATTTTTCAAACCGGATATGTTGGCAAACAAAATCCACTGAAAAAAAAACTTAAAACCCCAAAACAAGGTTATAAGAAAAATGTACTTTTGGCTGCCGGACTATATAGAGTAGTATTTGGTATAGCTATTGGCATCTCCAGAAAACTACAGCCGTCTGTTGTTGAGGTTACTCCGGTTGATGAGCGTATAATGCGGGTGAGGATGAAACGCACTTGGATTTCATTTCCCCGGACACGGTGACCATTGCTTATGCCGGACCAGTAGTAGGCGTAACCCTCACTGCTAGTATCGCCACTGCCCGGCCGCGAAATTGTTTTTCCCTAATAGGTTTGCAAAAGTGGGCGGGGCCTCGTCACGGGCGAATAAAGAAAACAAATTTAAGGGGTAACTTGCATCTTTAGTGAGCAGGTTATTTAAAGTCTCTCTCTCTCTCTCTCTCTCTCTCTCTCTCTCTCTCTCTCTCTCTCTCTCTCTCTCTCTCTCCTCTCTCTCTCTCTCTCTCTCTCTCTCTCCTCTCTCTCTCCTCTCTCTCTCTCTCTCTCTCTCTCCTCTCTCTCTCTCTCTCTCTCTCTCTCCTCTCCTCTCTCTCTCTCTCTCTTTCTCTCTCTCTCTCTCTCTCTCTTCTCTCTCTCTCTCTCTCTCCTCTCATCTCTCTCTCTGCAGCTCTACTCTCTCTTCTCGTCGTCCTCATCCTCCCTCTACATACATGAAATCTTACATACTAATGTTATCGTCAAATTCAATAATTTTTGATAACATAATTTTCTTAGGATATGTTGTTGTGAAAAGGGCGTAAACTATATATATTTACGGGGGTAAATATCCTTACAAAGGGTCAAAAATTGTTTTTCGAACCTAATATCGGAAAACGAAGACCAGATTCGTGATCACCATCAGCAATAGCCATTATGAACCAAGTTTCATCCAAATCCGGTGAAAATATTTTTTGCCAAAAATCTAAAGGTTGGGTGTGCCCAAGAATTTTGTTTGAAAATCACATTTTCATTAATATCTCAAGAACCATTAAAGTTAGGAGAATACGGCATATAATATAAAAGATGCAGCTGTTGACAGCCGTCCCTGTAGTATACGCGGAATTAAATGCCATCCATAAATAGTCCTAAAAATCTCGTTTTTTCTAAAATTCAAAAACATTTTTATAACTCAAAGACGTGGCATGGTAGGAAGAAACGGATAGCGCCATAGGGTAGACCTCGAGAAGCTGGACATAATGTATTTGTGTAATTTTTCTTCTTGGGTCAATAGTTTCGTAGTAAAACGCAAAAAAAACAAATTAAACCAAAATGTTTGACTAAATTTGCAGCCAGCAAATTTGACATATTTTTTATTTACATACATACGCAAAAATTATCTTATTAAAAATAAATTTTAAAAAGGTTAGGGATGAATGATAGATACTGAGTTCCAAGTCCTGTGATGGTGGGTTTTCTGTAGACTTTGTGTACATTCACAGGACTTGGAACTCAGTATTTATCATTCATCCCTAACCTTTTTTAAATCAATACTATTAAGACCTTACTACACAAATGTTATAGTTTCTCTTCCAACTGGTTTGCCTTCGATAATGAAATTAAATTCCTTACTAATTTTTTCCAAAATAATGGCTATCCCCTTAAATTGATAGAAAAAACAATTTCTAGTTTCTTAGATGAAAAGTTCAACCCTAAGTCGAATCAACCCGAACCTATATTAGACACAAATTACATTAAACTTCCATTTTATGGCCATCTCAGTTATATCATTCGTAAAAAACTCAATGATCTACTCAAGTTACACTTTCCTAACTCAAAATTTAAATTTGTTTTCACTAATCCATTTACTTTAAGAACACATTTCAAATATAAAGATCCTATACCTAAAACTCTTATCTCCAATATAATTTATGAATTTGAATGTTCGAGCTGTAACGCTCGATACATCGGCGAGACGTCAAGAAACTTAATCCTTAGGTTCGCAAAACATAAAGGTGTTTCTGCCCGTACTGGTCGACTTAAAATGATTATCACACTGTTTCGATCGTCCGACTCTCGTTTCGATCGCTCCATAGGAACCGAAATGCTACCTGTAAAATTATTGTTCATTCAGTCCTCTGCCAACCTAGACAGCATACACACCAAGGTTTGTTAAGTATAAATTGTGTTTTTAGTTTTTAGATAATATAGGATTATTTTAATGCTTTAAAAAAAATGTACATGTTTGCTTCTAGCAGTTTTTTGTTTAGTATTTTAACTTATAAACTACTTTAGCATGATGATGCCCAGTGCCATTGGCGAAACGTTGCACGCACATAAAGAACCCCAAGAATGACGAGTGTCTTTGCCACCCTGAAAAATCAACATGTATCAACCTGAAACATATATATATATATATATATAATATATATATATAATATATAATATATATATATATATAAATAATATATATATATATATATATAAGCGAAAGTGTGTCTGTCTGTGTGTCTGTGTGTGTGTGTGTCCGCGATAGGTGCCGCCCCCCGTCGCACAATCCCATCATATGGCACAGTTTTGGAACCAGCTCGACCAGAGGCAAATTTTAAGCCCACTTATGAGATGATCCGATCACTTTTAATTTGCTTTATTTTTAGTAGCCTATTAGCGAGAATTGTGAAAAAAAGTGGGTTGCGAGAATTGAGGAAACCATGATGTAGGGTGATGGGTAATGGGTGAGTGAATGGGTGGGGTGATGGGTAATGGGTGTGGGGTGATAGGTGAGTGAATGGGTGGGGGTGATGGGTTGGGGGTGAGTGAATGGGTGTGGGGTGATGGGTAATGGGTGAGTGAATGGGTTGGGGTGATGTGAATGGGTTGGCGTTAAGACATACATTTCTACATCCATGATTTCAGGAAAGTTAGATGGGGCTATCTGGAGAGTCGGCCCACCAATAGCCCTCCGCAGGAGCTAGCCAAAAAGTCCGCCCGGAGGGCGGGAGGAAATAGGTGGGGGGTGATGGGTATGGGTGAGTGAATGGGTGTGTGGTGATGGGTAATGGGTGAGTGAATGGGTGTGTGGTGATGGGTAATGGGTGAGTGAATGGGGGGGGTGATGGGTAATGGGTGAGTGAATGGGTTGGGGTTGATGTGAATGGGTTGGCGTTAATACATACATTTCTACATCCATGATTTCAGGAAAGTTAGATGGGGCTATCTGGAGAGACTGTGTTTGGTGTAGGGTTGTGCGGTATCAAGAAAATACCGGTATTGCCGATACCGGTTTACGGGAATAATACCGGCACGCCCTCACACCGGTATCAGTTACGATACCGGTATACCGATACCGTGCCAAAATACCGGTATTACCGGTATCGGTATTTGATTTTTTCGTGTTTTATTTTACTTGTCCATTCTCAGACAATTATTAACCTCTACAGCATCGACCCCCCTAAAATAAAGTTTCCTATAGCGACGGCCATTTCTTTTTTTACAATTCTTAACCCCTACCGTATATCATAGACCAAAGACTACTCTATACTGGACTTGCTACTCATTTTGGGCTATTTCCAGTGGAGGCCAGTTTTGCGATTCCTGCCATTTTCGAACATCACTCCCTTTTCCCTTTCTATGGCTTATCAGTATATATGATATACCGTTATCTTCGTAAATGTTTGTTCTATAATATTATCAAAATAGAAACAGTAAAATACACTAAAGAAATGCCATTATGAGAGAGTGAAGAAATATGCATGAACTTAATATTCACTTAAACTTATCGCCATTTAATATTTTGCGAGAAAACATTTAAGATGAAACATATCAATAGAAGCGGATTTTCATTAGCTTTCATTGATTTATTTTGTTTTCTGATAAATGAATTAGAACCATACATAAATTAGCGTTAACTACAAAAATAACATCATCAATTGGGAAAATTACCCGATTGTTGATGTTATTTATTTAGTTAACGCTAATTTATTTATGGTTCTAATTCATTTATCAGAAAACAAAACATATCAATGGAAAGCTAATTCAATTCCGCTTCTATTGATATGTTGCATGTAAAAAGTCTTCACGCAAAATATTAAATGGTGATGAGTTTAAGTGAATATAAGTTCATGCATATTTCTTCAGAGTCTCATAATGGAATTTCTTTAGTGTATTTTACAGTTTTTTATTTGATGATATTATAGAACAAACATTTACGAAGATAACAGTGTATCATTTATACTGATAAGCCATAGTCTACTGTATTCATGGAACACTTTTCTACTTGCCGATCCGATTGATGATGTAATGTTTTTAGTTAACGCTAATTTATGCATGGTTCTACTTCATTTATCAGAAAACAAAATATATCAATGGAAAGCTAATGCAAATCCGCTTCTATTGATATGTTTCATCTAAAATGTTTTCTCGCAAAATATTAAATGGCGAAGAGTTTAAGTAAATATTGAGGTTATGCATATTTCTTCATTCTCTCATAATGGCATTTCTTTAGTGTATTTTACTGTTTTTTATTTAGTAATATTATAGAACAAACATTTACGCAGATAACGGTACATCATATATACTGATAAACCTTAGGAAGGGAAATGGGGGTGATGTTCTAAAATGGCAGGAATCGCAAAACTGGCCTCCACTGGTCATGGGCGGGTTGGCGCGGGGCACGAGTAGCAAGTCCAGTATAGAGTAGTCTTTGCATAGACCCCCCTAAAATAAAGTTTTATGTGGCGTAGACCATTTTTTTTTTTTTGTATCAGTAATTACTATGTATAATGTAACCTCTAAATAAGGAAAATAACAATAATTTGATTCAAATTTCCTTTTAACATTTATTTTTGGACAAAGTTCCTGAGATTCCTGGGAAAGACAGTTTAGATAGATATATAGCCAGAGCTGGGCAGTATTTGAATACATTTGTATTTAAATACATTTGTGTATTAAGAAATCTATTTATAAATATATTAGTTTTCGTGTATTTAAATACAGTAATTAAATATTTTAATGAGTATTTAAATACATTGTATTTATATACATATAATATAAAAATGTAAATACTTTTTTATTCTATTATTTATTTTTTCAGTTAATTTGGCCATAAAACCGCCCAACTATCTGGCAATCCTGATGTTACAGTGAACCAGTGTTTCACTTTCAGGAAATTTCCTTATTTTATAGAAATTTAGGCCTGTGAAGGAAACTTCTAAGGAAACGCAAAATCTAAATAAAAAAATAAGAAAATGAAGACATTTCTAGAGATATGAAGATTAAGATTAAATAGCCAGGTGAGATGATAATATTAATGATGATGATGATGTTAAAACCACACATTAGATCCATTTCAGTATTTCCTTCTTGGTATTATAATTAAGTTTTCTCACATACATGACACTTACTCATTCTTATCTCCCCTTCTGTCCTTGTTCCTTCCCTCACCCCACCACGCCTTGCTCCAGTGATGGGTGAGGATAGGTGGGGGGAGGGAGGGAGAAGATATCGTGGGTGTGACTCCCGAAAGGGGGGTAGTACGTAGCTGGGTTGAAATGTTGGAATAGTGACGACTGAAACTGTTATTGACAGCGAGCTTCGCTCGCTGTCGCTTCCCATATGACCCGTGGAACCAAGTTTCCGCCAAAAAGTGTATAGCTACTCCTAATTATTGTCGGATTCAGTTGAAATTTGACATGCAAGTAGTGCTATCAAAATCAATGGGGGTCGTTGGAAGAATTTTTTTGCGTAAAACAAGCCCTTAATGAGTAATTAGCGTAAACTACTCCTAATTATTGTCTGATTGAGCTGACATTCGACATCCAAGTAGTGCTGTTAAAATCAATAGGGGTCTGTCAAACAAACTTTTTGTATAGAACAAACCCTTAATGAGTAATTCATGTAATGAGTTAATTGGCTGGAACGTGGCTCGCTGTCACCTTCCAGACGCAAGAACTGAGCCAAAAGCAAAGGGGCCAGAGGCTGGACGCCTATACTTGATACACCTTATATATATATCAAGTATAGACGTCCAGCCTCTGGCACCTTTGCTTTTGGCTCAGTTCTTGCGGCTGGAACGTGACAGCGAGCCACGTTCCAGCCAATTAACTCATTACGTGAATTACTCATTAAGGGCCTGCTCTATGCAAAAAGTTTGTTGCACAGACCCCCATTGATTTTGACAGCACTACTTCGATGTTGAATATCAGCTCAATTCGACAATAATTAGGAGCAGTTTACGGTAATTACTCATTAAGGGCTTATTTTACGCAAAAAAACTCTTCCGACGACCCCCATTGATTTTGACAGCACTACTTGCATGTCAAATTTCAGCTCAATCCGACAATAATTAGGAGTATTTATACACTTTTTGGCGGAAACTTGGTTCCACGGGTCTTATGGTAAGCGACAGCGAGCTTCGCTCGCTGTCAATTATCGTAATTGGTTTTTTTTCCTTTTTATTATCTTATTGATCAAGTATAGACGTCCAGCCTCTGAGCCCTTTGCTTTCGGCTCAGTTCTTGCGGCTGGAACGTGACAGCGAGCCACGTTCTAGCCAATTAACTCACTACGTGAATTACTCATTAAGGGCATGTTTTACGCAAAAAGTTTGTTGAACAGACCCCCATTGATTTTGATAGCAATACTTAGATGTCAAATCTCAGCTCAATCCGACAATAATTAGGAGTAGTTTACGCTAATTACTCATTAAGGGCTTGTTTTACGCAAAAAAATTCTTCCGACGGCCCTCATTGATTTTGACAGCACTACTTGCATGTAAAATTTCAGCTCAATCCGACAATATTTAGGAGTAGTTATACACTTTTTGGCGGAAACTTGGTTCCACGGGTCTTATGGTAAGCGACAGCGAGCGAAGCTCGCTGTCAATTATCGTAATTGGGTTTTTTTCCTTCTTATTATCTTATTGATCAAGTATAGACGTCCAGCCTCTGAGCCCTTTGCTTTTGGCTCAGTTCTTGCGGCTGGAACGTGACAGCGAGCCACGTTCCAGCCAATTAACTCATTACGTGAATTACTCATTAAGGGCTTGTTCTATGCAAAAAGTTTGTTTGTACAGACCCCCGTTGATTTTGACAGCACTACTTGTATGTCGAATTTCAGCTCAATCCGACAATAATTAGGAGTAGTTTACGCGTATTACTCATTAAGGGCTTGTTTTACGCAAAAAGTTTCTTCTGACGACCCACATTGATTTTGACAGCACTACTTGCATGTCAAATTTCAACTCAATCCGATAATATTTAGGATTAGTTATACACTTTTTGGCGGAAACTTGGTTCCACGAGTCTTATGGTAAGCGGCAGCGAGCGGAGCTCGCTGTCAATCAAGTATAGACGTCCAGCCTCTGGCCCCTTTGCTTTTGGCTCAGTTCTTGCGGCTGGAACGTGACAGCGAGCCACGTTCCAGCCAATTAACTCATTACGTGAATTACTCATTAAGGGCTTGTTCTATGCAAAAAGTTTGTTTGTACAGACCCCCATTGATTTTGACAGCACTACTTGGATGTCGAATGTCAGCTCAATCCGACAATAATTAGGAGTAGTTTATGCTAATTACTCATAAAGGGCTTGTTTTACGCAAAATAATTCCTTCGACGACCCCCATGATTTTGACAGCACTACTACATGTCAAATTTCAGCTCAATCCGACAATATTTAGGAGCAGTTATACACTTTTTGGCGGAAACTTGGTTCCACGGGTCTTATGGTAAGCGACAGCGAGCGTTGCTCGCTGTCAATAATTATTACAATTTCTTATTAGTATTGCTATGCTAATATTTCATTATTACAATTGCTATCATTGTTATCATCATACTACCATAGATAGTAGTGGGTGGTGGGTGGGTGTGTGTGTGTACGTGTGTGTGTGTGTGTGTGTGTGTGTGTGTTGTGTGTGTGTGTGTGTGTGTGTGTGTGTGTGTGTGTGTGTACTGTGTGTGCATGTGTGTGTGTGTGTGTGTATTCATCTAGTTGTCTAGTTGTATTTTACAGGGCCAGAGCAACGCTCGTATGGCCCCGTCTCCATATCAACATTTTATTTTTCTCATTCATCTTTAGTGTTGGCCGAAGCCACCACCCCGGGAGGCGGGTCACAAACCTCCGGTTAACACCCGGGACCCATTCACTGCTGGGTGGACAGGGGCTCGGGTTTTAAGAAGACCGCCCGTCTGTCTTCGCTCCGCCCGGGGTTCGAACCCGGAGCCGAGCGTGCTAACCCTTACACTACAGAGTTCCCTTGTGTGTGTGTGTGTGTGTGTGTGTGTACTGTGTGTGCATCTAGATAGTATGATGGTAAGTATCAGTATCTTTATTATTATCATTATGATCATTATCAATATTATTATTATTATTATCATTATCATTATTATTATCATTTTGATTATTATTATCATTATTGTTATCAATATTATTGTTAGTATCACTATTATTGTTATGATTATTTTATCTGAGTTAATATTATTATTATTATAACTTATTAGTATCATTAATACCATTGACATTATTATTATTATTATTATTATTATTATTATTATTATTACTATTGCTTTTTTTATTATCATAATCATTATCATAATTTATTTTTAATTATTATTATTGTTATTATTTCAAAAGCGTAGACGGAGACACGTGAAACGCGATTTTCTTCAAAATAGATGGTAAAGATACGATCGAGGGGTCACTCATATCTGAGGTGTGAACTCTCCGACACACACACACACACACACACACACACACACACACACACACACACACACACACACACACACACACACACACACAGTCACACACACATCTTTGAAATAATTATATTATATTAATAATAAAATAATAATAATAATTTGGATGATAATAATAATAACAATAATGAAAATGATGATGCCATTATTAACCATAATAATAGTAGATTAAGAATAATAAAAATAATAATAATAATAATAATAATAACGATAATGAACATTTATCTAGGCTAGATTTTTATAGTGACGCCTGTGTGATATGTAATGATCCGTTTTCTGTGATGGTCTGCCCTCAGGGGTAGAGGGAGGGAGGGAGGTTTCACAGAGCGGCATTGTCAGCTGAGCTGCAATCGGCCAATGATAACACGCGCCTCAGATTCTGAGGCTCTGAGCCAATGAGCGTTACGCTACCATACGTGTCTCGGCAGTCGGAGTAGTCACTCACTAGTCAGTTCTTGGTCTTGGTAATAGCAAAGACATTCTACAACAAGAAACCTCACTTCAGGGTGCCCTGTGGTGCGCGTGAAATCGACCTCCGCCGTGTGGCAGGAGTTAACCAGTCTGCTGGCCTATTCACTTGCTGCATGACTATCATATAGAATATGGTTTATCAGTATATATGATGATATACTGTAATCTCCGTAAATGTTTGTTCTATAATATTATTAAATAAAAAACAGTAAAACACACTAAAGAAATGCCATTACGAGCCTCAGAAGAAATATGCATATTCACTTA
>JACEEZ010025163.1:96682-116682 GCA_016584305.1 Chionoecetes opilio
GGTATGGGTATGTCATGTGCGACCTTCGCACAGCTTGCGGCCCCCGCCCGCATCCACACGCCCGCTCTGATGTAGCGTGTGGTCTCTCCTCTGGTATTCTGGTCTCTCCACGCCCGTGCCCCTCGCACGTGCTCATCTTCCACATCCGTGCCCTCGTGGCGCCCATCGTGGTCTGTTCATGCTTCTTCCCTGCTAACGTGAGTCGTCAGCAAGTGTTATTATTTTCTCGTCACTGGACAATTGTGACTTCATATTTTGCGTGTGTTATTATTTTTCTTGTCACTTGGAAACGTGACTCAATGTCTCCTGTGCTTTGCGATATTCTGTGTGCCCTAGATTTTGACTTTATTTGACTCATTTCTGGTTACATTTTTCATCTCAGCACAGTGTTGCTATATTTTGGGCTATTTTTCTCATTCGAGTGCATTTTCTGTGCTTATGTTTGGGCTGCAACTATTTTTGTCATTTTCTTTACCTGCTTGTTCATTTTTGGTAGATTTTTGACCTGCGTGTCTCCTTGCTAAACCTCTTGTTCTGAGGTTAGGTTATCGGCGATGTCTACAGTGGCATCGTGTCCGCCTTCCGCGGCCTGCTTCGTGGCTCACGCCCACGCTCGCCGCCCATTCCTCAACTCATCTATCCTTCGTTGGCTTGTCAGTGTTTTCAGCTGGTTTGGTTATAGAAACTGCAGACTCTATTTCCTTACTGGTTGGTTGCCTGTATTAGTTTCAGCGCGTTTGGACAAGGAGTAGATCCTATTTTATAATGTATACGGTTTCTCATGACCAATGATGTCATTTTTTGCGTACTTTGTCCACGGCTGGTAACGTGGTTAACTTAGCTTAGTTATGTTTCAGCATATTTCAGTCTACGTCTTGTTTGTGCTTGAGTAGTTAATTAGTAGGTAATTCTTGATCAGGTTATTTTATGTCCACGTCTTGTCAGTGTGCTTGCTTGCGTGGTTAACGTATTTCTGGTGCAGCTTATTTCAGTCCCCTGCCTCCATGGCATAGTGGTTAAGTGATTAACTTAACATATATACTACTTTGGTGTGATTTATCTTCCCATTTTTTTAGTGATATTCATATATTCTACTTTGGTGTGATTTTATATTTCCATATATGTGGGATTTTCTCATATTTTCTCATTTGGTACAGTTTATCTCATTATTTTGTGTGATTTTCTCATGTTATCTTGGTGTAGTATTTTCCATCTTTATATTTTTTGAGTGATTCATTTTTATGTTCGTCATTTTTGGTCATATGTTTATTACAATAAATTTTTGGTGTTGCCATTCAGCTTCATTTTTACCCCTTACGTTCCCTTATCTCTTATGTTATGTTCTTATCTTTATATTCCCTATAATACGTGAGGCCACGTATTCTTTCGATGGGGGGTAAAGTACTGTACTCTCTCCAATTACTCTCTCCAATTACTGTCTTAGCACCTTCTTTTGACCTACGCCGACTAGGCAGCTGTTTAGAGGAATTTTCCTATTTGTCACGCCCCCATTAGCCAGGTGTCTTTTCTCTGCGCTCCTTGACCTGTCTATAAAGGTGGTTGACGCGTCTGCCCGGTAGACCACACTCAACTCGAGACTCACTCTTCAATCTCCCCGCCCACCACTCCCCGCCGCGGCACGCCGCCTCCACAATTATAACCTACATTGTCGCAGCAACAAGCCGATTTCGGCATTCTTTATTCTTCGTTTTTCCAAGGCATTGCTTATTGTATTTTGACAAGCGTTTGCCAGACGCAGCAGTACTGTCTTAGAAAACAGTGTGAACATCGCCCAAATTTTACATGCCACAATATAGGTACATGTAAAAAATATATTAAGCTTTGCTACTCGAGGCGAGTAATTTGCATTAAATTGCTATTATAGAACGTTCCATCGTAATGCATGTCATCCATATAATTAGTAGAACAACAGAAGAACTATATTTTTTGGTATTCAGATGCGGTGCATCAATGTTTATCGCGAAATTCATTTATGAAAAATATTAGTCGTGGAGCCAAAACACAGTAGACCAACCTTTAAGTTAAAACTGCCAGCGACCACTGGCATTTCTCGAGTTTCAGATCATTGGAATTCTCGATGTATTTTCGGGAGCATCAGTCCAGCCTGGAACGGTATAGACTGGACAGGATCAGGGTGGTGAACGTCGCGAAAACGCGCTACAAGTTATGGGTACTCCGTGGTGTAGGGGAAGCACGCTCGATTCACAACCGAGAAGTCCCGGGTTCGATCCCCGGGCGGAGCGGAAACAGTTGGGCTGTTTCCTTAAACCCCGAGCCCCTGTCCACCCAGCAGTGATTGGGTACCGGGTGTTAGCCGGGGGTTTGTAACCCGCCTCCCGGGGTGCTGGCTTCGGCCAACACTATAAGCACTAGCAGACAGCTCTCTAGGGGTAGTTTGTGAGAGAGCTGTCTGGTTACAGCGGAGATCCATCTCAGCTGCGTCGATACGACGAAATTATTCAAACATCAAACATCAAACATCAACATCAAGTGATTCACGGAGAGATGCCACCGAGCGCCTATCTTCTGATCTTTCTATAATTTATGATTGGAACAAAGCAAACCTTGATTTGTTCAATGCCTCAAAAACCCAATTTCTTCACCTATCTACTCGACATAACCTACCAAATAGCTATCCCCTCTTCTTCAATGACACTCAACTATCTCCTTCTTCTGCAATGAACATTCTTGGACTAACCTTTGCTAAAAATCTGAACTGGAAATCTCACATCTCATCTCTTGCTAAAACAGCTTCTAAGAAGTTAGGTGTTCTGTGGCGTCTGAGTCCTTTTTTTTCTCCCTCCCAGTTGCTTGCTCTCTACAGGGACTTTATCCGTCCATGTATGGAGTATGTCTCACATGTTTTGGGAGGATCCACTCATACGGCTCTCCTAAACAGGGTTGAGTCAAAAGCTTTTCGTCTCATCAATTCCCTTCCTCTGACTGACTGTCTTCAATCTTTAAATCACCGCCGCAATGTTGCTTCTCTTGCTATCTTCTACCGTTATTTTCATGCTCACTGCTCTTCTGAACTTGCTAACTGCATGCCTCTCCCCCTCCCGCGCCCTCGCTGCACAAGACTTTCTACTCATTCTCATCCCTATTCTGTCCATCTTCCTAATGCAAGAGTTAATCAGTATCTTTACTCTTTCATCCCTTTCACTGGTAAACTCTGGAACTCTCTTCCTGTTTCTATTTTTCCACCTTCCTACTACTTAAATTTTTTCAAGAGAAGAGTAGCAAGACACCCCCGGAACTAAATTGGCCACCCCCCTTTTTTTGTTTATTCTCTTAAGCCCCTTTCACACATTATAGAGCCAACATTCGGAGCCACATTATCAAGCCAACGCAGTGTGTTGGGGAACGTATCCGTATAATTGGGAAAATGATTTTAAGAAAACGAAGTATCTCAAGAACGTGACATGCTAGGACTAAACGGACTATGCCAATGCGTAGATCTCATCGAACCGGACAGAAAATATTTGGGCATTTATCTGTTTAGATCAATAGTGTAGTCGGAAAATGCCAAAAAACAAATGAGGGCAAAATTTCGTGGAATTTTGCAGCCAGCAGGTATTTTAATTTTTATTTACATATATAAGTAAAAATGAATGGAAGTATAAATTGTGTATAATGACGGTGTAAATACTTGTTATTCAATGTAATTTTCCCAGTGATGAATATTAGTGGAGATTGAGTAATGTTTGTATGCATTTAGAGGGCGTAAATAAGCAAACTGATGGAAGAAATAGCTTTAAGAATCGAATATCGGCAAACAAAGGCCAGATTCGTGATCGCCATCAGTAGAAGCCAATATTAACAGAGTTCCATCCAAATAGGGAGATATTTATTTTCGCCCAAAATCTGCAGGCTATTATTATTATGTATGGTCCAGGAATTTTTTTGGGAAATCACATTTTCATTAATATCACAGTAACCATACACATAAGGACAAAATGGTATAGAACATAAAAGATGCAGCTCTTGAAGGCCGATCCGGTGGTATACGCGGAAGTGAAATTCATGGATAAATGAAGACACAAATCAATGTTTTTTAAAAATAAAAAAGAACAATATATCTCGAGAATGTGACCTGTTAAGACTAAACGGACTGTGCCATTGCGTAGATCTCGTCGAACCGGACAAAAGATATTTATGTCTTATTTCTGTTTAGATCAATAGTTTAGTCGGAAAATGCCAAAAACCAAATGCGGCCAAAATTTTGAGGAATTTTGCAGCCAGAATTTTTATTTTTTTATTTACATATATACGTAAAAATTATCTCAGTAATAATTGTGTATAATGAAGCAGTAAATAATTGTTATTCAATGTAATTTTCCCAGTGATTAATATTAGTGGAGATGGAATAATGTTTGTATGCATTTATAGGGGGGAAATATATATGAATTTTTTTTTTACATATATACGTAAAAACTATATCAGTAATAATTGTTTATAATGACAGTATATATAATTGTTACTCTATATAATTTCCCCAATAATGAATATTTATTGATCGGTAAAAACCGTACGGTAATATTCATACCCTAACTCCCAAACCGTAAGTCGTAGAGCGTTTGTACATGACAAGCAAAAGATAGTAAACCCTACGTTGCTTCAAATATGTTAACGGTCATTGGCCGACAAAAGTCGTATAAACTCGTCACAAGGAAAAAAACGTTAAATCCATACAGGGCAACTCGCGAACCAAAAGTCACAGACCGTTGGTGATGGTTTCCGGTAGACCGGCAATGGCCGCACAACAAAACATGTATTCCAAACGTTGGCCGTTAAATGTCCAATGATCGCGTCACAACCAAAAAACCGTAAAATCCATACCTGGCAACTCGAGAACCAAAATTCACAGACCGTTGGTGATGGTTTCCGCAAGACCGGCAACGGACGTACAACAAAACATGTATTCCAACTGTAAGCCGTTACATTTCAAATAAAAGCGTCAGATCGAAAAAAACGGTCAAAGCCCAGCTCACGTTCCTCTATTATATATATATACTAGCCGCAAAGCCGCCCTCCGGGCGGACTTTTTGGCTAGCTGCTGCGGAGGGCTATTGGTGGGCCTTCGGCCCACCACCTGTGTTTGGTGGGCCTTCGGCCCACCAAACATGGACTCTCCAGATAGCCCCTTCTAACTTTCCTGAAATCATGGATGTAGAAATGTATGCATTCCCCCCACCCATTCACTCACCCATTACCCATCACCCCCCACCCATTCACTCACCCATTACCCATCACCCCCCACCCATTCACTCACCCATTACCCATCACCCCCCACCCATTCACTCACCCATTACCCATCACCCCCCACCCATTCACTCACCCATTACCCATCACCCCCCACCTATTCCCTCACCCATCACCCATCATCCCCAACCCATCACCTCCCACCCATTCACTCACCCATCACCCCACACCCATTACCCATCACCCCACCCATTCACTCACCCATTACCCATCACCCTACATCAAGGTTTCCTCAATTCTCGCAACCCACTTTTTTTTCACAATTATCGCTAATAGGGTGCTAAAAAAAAGAAGAAAAAAGTGATCGGATCATCTCATAATTGGGCTTAAAAAACCCTTTCCCCCGGTCAACCCGATTCCAAAAATGTGCCATATGAGGTGATTGCGCCACGGGGAGCGGAACCTATACCACACACACACACACACACACACCACAGACAGACAGACTTTCGCTTATATTTACCATTACCCATCACCCCCCACCTATTCCCTCACCCATCACCCATCACCCCCAACCCATCACCCCCCACCCATTCACTCACCCATCACCCCACACCCATTACCCATCACCCCACCCATTCACTCACCCATTACCCATCACCCTACATCAAGGTTTCCTCAATTCTCGCAAAACCCCCTTTTTTTCTTCACAATTATCGCTAATAGGCTGCTAAAAAAAAAAAAAAAAATAATAAATGATCGGATCATCTCATAATTGGGCTTAAAACCTTCCCCTGGTCAACCGGTTCCAAAAATGTGCCATATGAGTTGATTGCGCCACGGGGGGCGGGAAACCTATACCAACACACACACACACACACACCACACACACACACCACACACACAAACACACACACACACACACACACACAGACAGACAGACACACTTTCGCTTATATTATTATAGATTACCCATCACCCCCAACCTATTCCCTCACCCATCACCCATCACCCCCCACCCATTCACTCACCCATCACCCCACACCCATTACCCATCACCCCACCCATTCACTCACCCATTACCCATCACCCTACATCAAGGCTTCCTCAATTCTCGCAACCCACTTTTGTTTTCACAATTCTCGCTAATAGGCTGCTAAAAAAAAAAAAAAAAAAAAGTGATCGGATCATCTCATAAGTGGGCTTATGACCTTCCCCTGGTCAACCTGATTCCAAAAATGTGCCATATGAGGTGTTTGCGCCACGGGGGGCGGAACCTATACCACACACACACACACACACACACAGACACACAGACAGACACACTTTCGCTTATATTATTATAAAAAAGATAGATAGATATAGCGGGGATTTATGCGGGGCGGGGCGGGGCAGGCTCAGAGGGGTTTTTCGTACAGAAAAGCCACTTACGGTTGTGATTAAAAAAATTTCACTGAAGACAAAGTTGTAGAGGGCCACAAGCCCTATCGGAAGTGTGGCCTCAACATTTCATTCAGACCTACACTAAGTCCGCCAGACGCCACGAAGCTCACCTGAAAACCACAATAATTCTCTTTAAACTCACAGTAAAGCCACTTAAGTTCAAGATTCGATAACTTTTACTGAGGACAAAGTTGTAGAGCGTAGAAAACTCTAGCGGAAATGTGCTATTAATAATATAATTTCCAATTAATAAATAATATTTGTTGATCGGGAAGAACCGTACGCTAATATTCATACTCCAACTCCCAAACCGTAAGTCGGACAGCGTTTGTACTTAACAAACAAAAGATAGTAAATTATACGTTGCTTCAAATATATTAACGGTCATTGGGCCGACAAAAGTCGCATAAACGCGTCACAACGAAAAAACCGTAAAATTCATACGTGGCAACTCGCGAACCAAAAGTCACAGACTATTGTTGATGGTTTCTGCTAGACCGGCAATGGCCGCACAACAAAACATGTATTCCAAACGTTGGCCGTTAAATGTCCAATAAACGCGTCACAACGAAAAAACCGTAAAATCCATACCTGGCAACTCGAGAACCAACAGTCACAGACCGTTGGTGATGGTTTCCGCAAGACCGGCAACGGACGTACAACAAAACATGTATTCCAACTGTAAGCCGTTACATTTCAAATAAACGCGTCAGATCGAAAAAAAAACCCGGCTAAGCCAGCTCACTTCCCTCTATTATATTATGTACGGGGATTATGGGGGGCGGGGGGGGCAGGCTCAGGGGGTTTTCTGTACATGTCAGTCAGTTATCACTCCTAACATAATAAACTTGCATAAATTATATTGAATTACAACTATTATCACACAAGTTAAAAGTACACAACTACCATACATTATATTTTTCATGTACTTAACACAAAAAAATCAGTGTTTTTTAGAAAATTATAAACATATAATTATAATCAGTAATGTATAAAATTTACTTTATCTTTCCTCCTCTGTTTCCCCGTAGCCCCCATGAACACCTTGCATTCTCAAAGTATGCACAGGACAAATGCCTAGTTGTCAGCATAAAGAAAGGGATCAACAAGAAGTGATAAAAAGCCGAATCACGAGGAAAAGGGGGAAAGACCTCGGACATCGACGCTAAAAAAACACGCTTGCTACTGCCCCATCCGACACTCCCTGGCTGTGCTCAAACTTTCATTGTATTTGGGTTGTAATCTCTAGGGGTCCTTACTGAATTTAAATAAATGTGTACAAGCTGGAAGTACCAATTTTAAAACTCATACCAGATAAGTTCTAAAATTTATAATTATCGATTTATAAAAGGGCGGCATTGGGTGGTTAAACCGTTACAGCGACTTTTATACAAAAACCTTTACGGTTGTGATTAAAAAAATTTCATTAAGAAAAAGTTGTAGAGGGCCAAAAGGGTTCTATGGGGGGCCTAACTCCATTCAAACCAAACATAAGCCCGCCAGACCCACGAAGCTCCCCAAAAAAAACCACTAAAATTCCCTTTTTAAACTCACAGAGAAGCCATTTAAGTTCGAGATTCGATAAATTTCACTGAGGCCCAAGTTGTAGAGTGCAGAAAACTCTATCGGAAATGTGCCATCGACATTGCCGTAACAACTACATTAAGTCCCCAGACCCCGGGTTAAAGCTCACTTTCATAAAAAAAATCGTTTCTAGTCCAGTCAAAATACAAAAAAAAAAAAACTTTCCCCTGAAAAAATTCCAAAAAAGCGTTTTTTTGTTTTTTTTGGTAGATTACAGTGGGGAAAAAAACATACAAAGTTTACCAAAATATGGTTCCCACAAAGGGTCAAATGTGACGTCAAAAAATTGGGCCGCAAAGCTAAAAAATGTTAAGGGGACGTTTCCCCTACGGGAAATTTTTTTTTTGTTTTTGAACCTACAAACGTGAAAGTTGGATATATACGTAAATTTAAATTTCTAAGAAATTTAAAAGGGTGCCCAGTCATATTACGCTGTTGCAAGTGAAAAGTGGACCTTACAAATCTTTAAGTAAAGCACAGGGAAGGCACGATAGTTTTTGATGGTTACATGGAGACCAAAACACTAAGGACATTACCCATCAGAGACGGCGCAAAAATCGAACAAGTAAAAAAGTGAACATGCGGAAGGAACAAAATTTGTCGGGAAAAAGGGGGATTTCCTTTCTAATGTGGAAACAAAAGTCTCTTATCAATCGATTTCACAACGCAGGAAGGACAGAGGTTGCAACTAATACAATCAGGGGGGGAGCAGATGGGGAGTTTTTAAAGGGCAGCATTGTCAATGTCACCCAAACAAAAGGACTAGCTATTGGCGAAGATACAGATCTATTGGTGTTTTTACTTCATCACGCGTAAACCAGCGATGGAAACAAGCTTTTTTCACTGGATAAAGGGAGTCCTGCAACAGTATAGACTTTAAAGGTTATAAAGAATTGTTTGGGAAAAAGATGTCTGCAGCAGCTCTTTTTCCTGCAGCTTCACGGGATGCGATAACTTCCGCGGTTTTGGAATGGAAAAAAAAAAACTCGCTCTACAAAAGGGTTTTGAAGGGAGACTCGTCTTCAATAGCTTGCAAGATGTTTACCACACCTAAGAAAAAAAATAGTGAGATTGAAGACGCGGGGTGTAAAGCGATGGGGGCATTGTTGGGGGAAAACCTGAGACAATCTGTCTGCAATGAGGTATTTATCTCTGCCAAAAGGGGGTTCAGCAAAAGTTTTATTACACCTGAACGACTCCCACCACCTCCTCTGCAACGAAGTATCTCCCCTTCGGAGTTTCCCTCCAATGATGTTTTGGATGGACAATGGTGGGGCCCGGGGGAACACTGAAGGGGGATGGGAAGCAGAACAACAGTTAGTCCATGATGATGGATATTTCCCCTGCGCCAAAAAAAAACTTCTAAAATAATTCACTGCAATTTGTTTCTGGTTGTAGACACTTCGGTGCACTTGCAAAACCACGGACTATCTGTTCACGGGTATGCGCCGGGGTCAAAAGGGCTTGGACTAGAGTGGGAAGCAGTGTTGATGATGAAAAAGAGACATTAAACGACACGGTTTTTCAGTGATGAAGTAGGTCTTAAAATGCACTGTGTTTTTCTAAAATTTTTTTAGAAATGTACATGTAGGTCATGACGTCTTTGATGAGTCAGACCTCCTGTCCGTGTAGTTAGTATAAAACTTTGTTAAAAAATTGTTTATCAACATAAAAGTATAAAAAATGTAAATCTTCTGAAACTACAGCACAGCTTTGAAAAAAGGAAAATAGGGTTATTTTTAGTGCGAGGCTGTCATCGCTTATGACGTCATTTTGGACCTTTTGGGATCAATTTTTTAAAACTTTTAGTATGTTGTTCCCCCCAATAATGTAAGGTGAAAGCCCCTAAATAGTCCCCAAAGTAAAAAAAATGAAAAAAAATAAAAATTTTCATTTTTTATTTTTTTTTTTATTTTTGAGGGCATAATTTTTTATTAATTAGAAAAAAAAAAAAAATGCCCTGACGTCCAGCGGCATTTCCCCTTTTTCGAATGACACCTCTCCGACTCTCCCGATGAATTGCCCGGAGGGGTAGTCTTTGGGGGGACCCCCTAAAATCCTTTTTTCTTTCGCTAATCTTTTTCTATGCGTCAATCAAAATTTTCCCAAAAAAGACGCCCCCTATTTTTTTTTTACTTTTTTTAATATGTACCAAGTTTCAAAATGTAGGTTTAATAATAAAAAAAAAAAAAAAATTTGGGGAGTCGACCCCTTTAACATTTATAGCTTTGGCGGCCAATTTTTGACGTCACTTTTTGGCCCTTTGTGGTAACCATTTTTGGGAAAACTTTAGTATTTTTTTCCCCTACATGAATAACCAAAAAAAAACAATAAAACGCTTTCTTGGAATTTGTTCAGGGTCAAACCGTATTTTGAGGACTAATCTGCGACGTGCTGCGCACGTCGCAGATTTTAAAAACCTGGGTCAAAACGGTAAACCTAGCTTGTTTAAGACTGCGAGTGCTGCGCACGTCGCAGATCTTAAACCTGGGTCAGAAAAGACAACCTACCTTTTTTTAAGATCTGCGACGTGCTGCGCACGTCGCAGATCTTAAACCGGGTCAGAAAAAAAAAAAACTTTTTTTTTTTAAGATCTGCGAGTGCGCGCACGCGCAGATCAGTTCATACTGTGTGTTGGGGGGCCCTTTTGGCCCACAAAAAACACAGACTCTCCAGATAGACCCATACCCACCCACCCCCCCCAAAAACGATCTCCAGATACCCCCTTTCTAACTTTCCTGAAATGTAGTTTTCCCCTCCACCATTCACTCACCCTTTACCCATCACCCCCCCCCATTCATCCCCCATTACCATCCCCACACACCCATTCACCACCCATTACCCATCCCCCCCCCCCACCTTTTCCCTCCCCCATCACCATAAACCCCCAACCCATCACCACCCCCCCCATTCCTACCCATCCCCCCAACCCTTCCCCTCCCCCACCCATTCACTCCCCTATTACCCATCACCCTACATAAAGGTTTTCCTCAATAAGAGAAAAAACTGCAACTCCGAAATGCCGTGGTCGCTGGCATTTTTAACTCACAATTTGGTGAAAAGTTGGTCAATTGAAAGAAAAATATGGGCTTATTCACGCATTTAAAACAAAAAGTATAATTTTAAGAACGATTTTCTCTATATGTATATTGTATAAAAGCCTATTCTGAAAAAACATTTTTTTAAACCCAAATAACCAATGGGTTATAGTTGAGGAGGCGAGGTAAATTTTACTCAGATTTCAGTCAATAAGTATGTTTAGAAGTTTCTATACCGGCAGTCATATTTTCCCTTTTATTATTGTGTATAAATAGATAGAAAGCCTGGAAGTGCAATGAGTCGACGCGGAAGGGCAATGTTTTGATTCAATCTCCCCGCCACAATCTCCCCCCCACCACTCCCCGCCGGGCGTGTCGCCCCCACAAATTTTAACCTCATTGTCGCAGCAACAAGCCGTTCGGCATTCTTTACTTCGTTTTTCCAAGGCATTTTTATTGTATTTTTTCAAACGTTTGCCAACGCAGCGTACCCCTTTGAAAACATGGAAAATGCCCAAATTTTACATGCCACAATTACATGTAAAAAATATATAAGCTTTTTTACTCGGGCGAGTAATTTGCATTAAAATTTCTATCTTTAAAGTTTTCGAATGCATGTCAGCATACACTTACTAGAAAAACAGAAGAAAGTCTTTTTTAGTATCAGATGCGGTGCACAATATTTATCGCGAAATGATTTTTGAAAAAAATTAGCCGCGGAGGGGGAAAAAACGTAGACCAACCTTTTAGTAAAAAATGCCACGACCACTGGCATTTCCGAGTTCAGTTTTCTCCAATTTCGCAACCACTTTTTTTTTTTCAGTTCTCGCTAATAGGCTGCTAAGAAAAAAAGGAAAAAAGTATCGGATCATCTTATAGCGGGCTTAAAACCCTTCCCCTGGTCAACCTGATTCCAAAAACTGTGACATTGATGGGATTCCCCCACAGGGGGGCGGCACCCATCGCGGACAGACAGACAGACAGACAGACAGAAAAACACACTCACAACCCCACACTTTTGTTATATTATTATAGATAAATATGTAGTATATATATAATATAAAAATTAATATTATATATATATAAAAATATAAAATATATATAATATTAATATTATATATATTATATATATATATTATTATATATATATATATATAATTATATATTTTATATATATAATATATTATATATTATTTTAATAATATATATATATATATATATATATATTAAATATTAAAAATTTTAAAATTATATATATATAAAAATTTTATATAATATATATATATATATATTAATATAAAATTTTTAAAAATATTAATATTTTATATAATATATATATTTATATATATATTATATAGATAATATATATATATTTTATATAATTATTAATAAATATATTATATATATGTATATATAAGTATATATATATATATATATATATATATATATATATATAATATATATATATATATATAATTTTTATATATATATATTATATATATATATTATAATATATGAAAAAAAATTTATATAATATAATACATATTATTATATAAATAAATTTATTATTTTAAATTAATAATACATATTATATAAAAAAAAAAAAAATATTAATATATATATATATATATATATATATATATATTAAAATATTTATAATATATATTTTATAATATATATATTATATATATATAATATATAT
Source organism: Chionoecetes opilio (assembly GCA_016584305.1). NCBI lineage: Eukaryota > Metazoa > Arthropoda > Malacostraca > Decapoda > Majidae > Chionoecetes > Chionoecetes opilio. The sequence goes on from JACEEZ010025163.1 coordinate 109,673, forward strand.
ATATATAATATATAATATATATATATATATATAATATATATAATATATATTTAATATTTATATATATAAAAATATTTATATATATTATTATATATATATAAATTTTATATTAATATATAATTTTATAAATTTTTATATATTTTTATATAAAATATAAAATTTATATATATATAATAATATTTTTTATATTATATATTATAATAATATATTTATATTATATTATTTATATATATATTATATAATATATTTTATTATATATATATATAATACATATTTATAAAAAATTTTATAAAATGTTATTAATAAATTTAATTTACTTTAAAAGAAAAAAAAAACCAAATTAAAATTATTTGAAAAAAATAATAAATAAAAAAAGAAAAAAATATAATAATTAGATTCTTTAAATATATTTAAAATTTATTTCCTAATATTATATTTAAAAATTATATTATTTTTTTTTTTTTCCCCCTTTTTTTTTTTTCTTTTCTTTTTTTTTTTTTTCTTTTTTTTTTCCTTTCTTTTTTTTTTTTTTTTTTTTTTTTATTTTTTTCTTTTTTTTTTTTTTTTTTTTTTTAATAGTTAATTAATAAATTTTAATTTTAATATTTTTTATTTTAAAAAAATTTTAGGGGTTGATGGGAATTCGAATTTTTAGAATATAAAAAAATAAAAAAATTAAGATTTAAAATATAAAATTTAAAAATATTTGGCAAAACATTAAAAACAATTATTTCTAAATATTTTAAAAATACCCCCATTTAACTTTTTATATCAATTAATAAATTTAATTTAAAAAAAATATATTTCTTCAACTAATTAATGTAAATTAATTTTTTTAACCAATGGTATTTATTTATATTGTTTTCTAAAATATTTTATTAAAAAATCATTTTTTTAATAATGTAAATTTTTTAATATTAATAAAAATCAAAAAATTTTTTTATTTTTATTAATATCAATTTTAATAAAAATATTCCCAAAAATCCCCAATTTTAATATAATATTTTTAAAATTTAATATTAATTATATTTAAAAAATTTTATTTGAGGACCCGGGGCTTGTGTTTTTAAAGTAGGAATTATTTTCCCGAAACCATTTCCCTAATTTGTTGGGAACACAAGAGGGATTTTTGAGAAAAACCCCTTTTAGGGATATACCAAGCGTCTTACCGGAAACCCATTCCCTAATGGGGAAAGGTCAATATTGGGGCTCTTATTCCTCTTTTATCTCCTCCCCCCCCTTTCCCCTTCTCAAACTCCCCCTTTTTTCTCGTCCCCGGGTGGCCGGGGGGGGCCCCCCTCTTCCCACTCTCCCACCTTCCTCTCTTTTGGGGTTCTTCTCTTCCCCCCCAGTATAGGGAAATTTTACCCCCGTCAAATGTTTTTTCCAGGATTTTCCCGCCCTTTTCCCCCCATGCACCCAGTGGAGAGCGGTTTAGATCAAGGGTCAGAAAAAAAAAAAAAAAATTTGGGGTTTAATTTCCATTTTAATTTTGAAAATTTTCAAATCCCAAAACATCCCTGAATTAATAAATCCCAAAAAAATATGTGATATCTCAGTACCCCATTTGGGGTCGCAGGTCCTTTCAGTTTCCCGGTCCCCTTTAAAAAAAATTTTCTGGAAACGAAAAAATTCGTTCTTTGAACCATGTTAAGTTACTAAAAAGGTTTAAATAAAATTAAGGAATTTTAATTTAGCAATTTTTTCAGGGGACAATGTCATTTTTAATGGTTTTTTTTTGGTTTTATGGAAAAAATCAAGAAAACCATTTGGGGATCAGTAATATTTTTTTCATTTATATTCGAAAATCGGGGATCCAAAAAATTTTCATTCGGAGGCCCGGCCAAACGCCCCTTTGGTTAACTTTTGGGTCGAAGGCGTTTTACCCTGTACAAGGATCCTATGAGAGGGAAAAAAAATGGTTAGGGGAGAGAGCTTTCATCGGAAACACAAATTGGTTTTTGGGAAGGGTAAAGTAGGTTGGTTATTTACGCTTTTAATTTTTTTGGGCCAAACATCCCCTCAAGGGAAGAAAAAACCCCCTGGTTATCAATCGGGGAAAAGAGGGGGAGGGGGCGGCCGAATACGAAGTTTGGGAAAACCTTTGGTTCAATCCGTAGAAAAAGTCATTGGGAAAATGTTTTGGGACCAGGGGTTCGAGAAAATTTTACTGCCCTTACTTTTTAATCCGATTTTTTTCATGCAAATGAATGCGGGGAGTTTTCCTAAAGAAAATAGTGCATAATGGCCTTGCAAGACCAGTGTTTGAAAGAAGTAGTACACGAGCGCTCTTCTACCACATGTAAGTGGCGTGTAATTACGTACACAATTCCCACGATTACATCGGTGTCTTTTCTGTCCCAATGATGCAGCATTTCACTTGTAATTTTTCTTTTTCCAACATTTTCACCATGAATTGTGTCTGGAATATGCAGCAATCTCATCATATTTCAATCCCCTTATATTTTTACACGCATCTAAACGTGCCAAATCTATTCAAATCATTATCTTACTATTCAACTTTATCTTACCAAAATTCCTTCATCAATATAAGATGTCAAAATATTTATAGTTCCAACTCTTCTCGTGACTTCTGACACCTAGCCAAAAACACCTCCAAGTTTTCTCTTTTTCCTCCTTTCCTCCTATGGTTCACAAAAATGGCTCCACAGTTCACAACTGTCTCACCTATTTATAAAGCTGAATTCTTCGCTCAAGCCTTTGCACATAATTTAACTCAGGATGATGAAGGGCTTCTTACTCCTCCACCCTCTTATTACAGTATGCATGTTATTAAGATTCTTCGTAATGATGTTTTCAATGCCCTCTTTGACCTTCATCCTCGGGAAGTTTACGGTCCGGACGGAGTCCCTCCTATTGTTCTCAAAAACTGTGCTTCTATGCTGAACCCTGCCAGGTCAAACTTTTCCGTCCTTGTCTATCTACTTCCATCTTACCTTCTTCCTGGAAGTTTGCTCACATTCAACCTGTTCCTAAGATGAGTGACCGTTCTAATACCCTAAAACTACTCTCTTATAGCTTTGATTTCCTGCCTTTCTAAAGCTTTTGAATCTATACTTAAAAGAAGATCTTAAGCATCTATCTTTTTTTTTTTTACATTTGTGCCTACACTTGTAGGCGCCTACAAGTGTAGAAGCTAGAAGCTAGAAGATCGCCATTAGATCACTTTTTATGGAAACCATACTGATGATCAGATAGAAGATTGTGAGCAGATCTGTAGGCGCCTACAAGTGTAGGCGCCTACAGATCTGCTCACAAAATCTTCTATCTGATCATCAGTATGGTTTCCATAAAAAGTGATCTACTGGCGATCTTCTAGCTTTCCCAACTGAATCATGGTCATCCTTTTTTAGGAGTTTCGCTGAAACTTTTGCAGTTGCCCTTGACATATCAAAAACTTTTGATAGTCTGGCGCAAATCATTAATTTCCTAAATACCTTATTTTGGTTTCTATACTTCTCTCTGCACATTGTTATTTCAAGTTTCCTTTTAATCCGTTCTATTGTAGTGTTTGTAGACGTTTTTAGTCTAACAATAGTGGTGTCCCTCAGGAATCTGTCCTATCACCCACTCTTTTTATATATGTTATTCATTAATGATCTTCTAAGTCTAAATCAATGCTCTATCCACTCCTACACTGATTACTCAATTTTTACGCATTTTTCTAAGCCGTTCAATAGACGTCCAACTCTACAGGAATTAAGTGATTCACGGAGGGAGGCCTCAGCTAGAGCGCCGAATTTCTGATCTTTCTTTGATTTCAGAAAATTCCAAGGCAAACCTTGTTTTGTCCAATGCCTCAGAAACCCACTTTATTTACCTATCTACTCAACATAACCTTCCAGACAACTATGTCCTCTTCTTCGATGACACTCAATTGTCTCCTTCTAAAAAGAACATTCTGTGTCTATCCAATACTGAAAATCTCAACTAGAAATTTCACATCTCATATCGTGTTAAATTAGCTTCTAAGAAATTAGGTGTCCTATGGCGTCTGCGTCCATTTTCTTCTCCCTCCTAGTTGCTTTGTTCTATAAAGGGGCCTTATCCGCTCATGTATGGAATATGCCTCTCATGTTTGGGGGGAATCCACTCATACAGCTCTCCCAAACAGGGTAGAGTTAAAAGCTTTTCGTCTCGTCTTTAAGGCTTTTCGTCTTTTTCATCAACTCCCCTTCTCTAACTGGCTGTCTTCAGTCTTTAAATCACCACCGTAAAATTGCTTCTCTTGCTATCTTTTACCGATATATTCATCCTCACTGTTCGCTGAACTTGCTGCCTGCATGCCTCCCCCCTTCCGCCTTGCTGCACAAGACTTTCTACTCTACTCTCATATTCTGTCAAGATATCTTCCTAATTCAAGAGTTAACCCGTATCTTCACTCTTTCATCCTTTTCACTGGTAAACTCTAGAACTCGCTTCCTGTTTATATGTTTCTATCTTCCTACGATTTAAGTTACTACAAATTTGGCCCATCCACTTTTATGAATATCTTACTATCTATTTTATAGGGACTGACAGCTAGCGGGTTGTTTTGTTTTTTTGCCCTTATGCAAAAAAAAAAAGTAAACTCATAAGGCGGATTCGTCTATTAATCAGACTATGAACTCTATTGATAAGCATGAAAACTTAACAATAAAACCATGTGTAAAAACTTGCTTGCAACAAAACATCTACCGATATATTCGCCATGCACTGCATTACTGTCGCCAGGCGCCATATATTACGCATCACTAAAGATTTTTATGTTTGTTTGATTGTTTGTATGTTTGTTTGTTTAGAGGATAATGCCTCAGAGCCATAGTGATCTACCGCTGCAGCATATTAGTGTTGGCCGAAGCCACCACCCCAGGACGGGGGTCACAAACCCTCGGCTAACACCCGGTACCCATTCACTGCTGGGTGGACAGGGGCTCGGGTTTTAAGAAAGACCACTCATCTATCTTCGCTCCGCCCGGGGATCGAACCCGGGACTTCTCGGTTGTGAGTCGAGCGTGCTAACCACTACACTACGGAGTACCGGAGTACGGATGTGCCACCAAAGACAGATAAATAATATAACCTAATGTGCATGTCTCTTTGGTGGCACATACAAATATGTACCGTCAATAACACTATAGTCACCACTGCACTAATGTCGCCAGGCGCCATCAGGCCCACCAAGAGGGGGGTCTGCCGGGTCATTTACCCCGGGGCCCATGGGGTCCTGAGGAGGCCCATTGAGGCTTTGATGGGCCCATAGGGCCCAAAGATAGAGGGCTTGCTTGCAAAACTGACAGATCCCTGAAATAACTGGAAAGCTCTGTGGAATGAAGCAAAGCTAGTTGCTTAAAACCTGGACATCGAGGTGAAACTGTATTATGGTCGTGGTAAAGCAGTTGGACCTAAACACAAAAGAAGATTTCATGATGGTGGTGATGGCACAGCAGATACAGATTTATCAGAACAAAATGAAGCGGATGTGTCACCTGAAGAAGCATTTTTCAGAAAGTGTGTGTTATGTATTATTGGATAATATAATTGGTGGATTCATTGGTAGATTCAAAGCTGCCAAGAATATTTCTGAAAACTTCCTTTTCCTCTGGAAGTACCTACCTAACAATATCAGCAGAGGAGCTGAACTTAAATCAAAATCACTGGCAGATAAGTATCCTGCCGATATCAGTCATGATATCGTGGTGGAAATGAGGCACCTACCAACAGTTCATTGCTCAAATTTTGGGCAGAACCAACTAAGCCTATTGCAGCTTTTGAATTGCTTGCTTTGAATTGTTTGAGTGCAGACTAGAAGGGCTCTTCCCAAATGTATCTGTCAGCCTGTGCATTCTGCAAACAATCCCTGCCACTGTCGCCTCTGCAGAGCGCTCATTCAGCAAACTCAAGCTGATAAAAGAAAATCTACGAACAACAATGACCCGAGCACGACTTGTGGACTTGTCGAGACTCAGTATTGAGTCTCAATTTGCAAGATCTCTTGATTTTGATGTTGTGCTTAATAATTTTGCTAAGAGGAAAGTAAGGGAAGCGCCATTGTTTGTAAAATGAATGTGTCATATATGTATTATGTATGTAATCTTTATGTATTATGATTTTACTTATATTATTATCAATTTAGTGCTTGATTATTGCTTTTGTTGTATGTGTATCATGTCTTATCACTCTAGTGGATGAAACTATTTCTGGTCAACAGTGATTTGAATGTAATTAATTTTAAATTACATCATTATCAATTTAGTGCTTGGTTAATGCTTTTCTTGGGTTTTTTTTGTAATAATTACACATATGTGTGTTTTATCACTCTAGTGGATGAAACTATTTCTGGTCAACAGTGCATTTGAATGTATTTCTGAGTTATATTATCAATTTAGTGTTTGGTTATTGCTTTTCTTGTATCATTATCAATTTAGTGTTTGGTTATTGCTATTCTTGTATTTTTTGTAACATTTACACATGTGTAGCATTTCTTATCACTCTAGTGGATGAAACTATTTCTGGTCAGCAGTTCATTTGAATGTATTTCTAAGTTGTTGAATGTCTTATGTCTAAATTAATAGATATTTAGACTGCAAACGCTCATTGAATGTGCACTTTCTCTTTGACATCGTGATAAAAAAAAATTGAACTCTAGTCTATGCCTTCCCTAAAGCGAGTGACAGTGACACACTGGCAGCGCCTCACGCGAAGGCTGCAAAATCTTCACGACTGTTCACATCTTCACGACTCTCGACGGCGACCAGTCACGACTTGCTGAGTCATGCTGTGGTCGGCGCCGGTCGTCATATGGGTTGGCGTCAGGCCCAGACCGTCGCCGTCTGCTTGTAGGAGTCGTGAAGGGCGCGAGGGGGGTCCCGACTGTGTGGTGCATGCTCTATACACTCAGGGCGGGTCTGCGACTCAAAAAATTTACTGAAAAAGTCGGCTTCGTACTGGGACTCGTGGCCGAAGGGTCAGAGTCTAGCGCCGCCCAGTCGAGACCTCGAATAATCGTC
>JACEEZ010025163.1:126682-139182 GCA_016584305.1 Chionoecetes opilio
GGTTGCGTTTTGAATACATACATTTCTACATCCATGATTTCGAAAGCTAGAAGGGCTATCTGGAGTCTGTGTTTGGTGGCCTTGGCCCACCAAACACAGATGTGGGCAAAGCCACCAAACCTACGCAGGAGCTAGCCAAAAGTCGCCCGGAGCGCTTTTTTGCGGCTAGTAATAATATAATATATAAAATATATATATATATATATATATATATATATATATATATATATATATATAATATATTATATATATATATAATATATATTATATATATATATATATTAATATATATAATAATTAATATATTATATATTATATATTTTATATATATATATTATATAATATATTATATAATTATATATATATTTATATAATATAATATAATATATATATAGATATATATATATAATATATATAAATAATAAATATATATATAAATATATATATATATATTATATATATATATATATATATATATATATTAATATATATAATATATTAATATATATATATATATATATATAGATATATATATTATATATATATATATATATATATATTTATAGATATATATATATCTATATAATATATATATATATATATATATTATATATATATATATATTTATGTCAGTGAAGAGAGAAAAAAAAATTAAGTAAATAAATTATATAAATAATAATATAATAGATAATAAAAAAAAATTATTAATTAAATTTATATTTTTTTAGTTATAGTTTTTTAGAGATTACTTTTATATATACTTTTATATATATTTTTTTTTTTACCCCTAAAACCCTTTATTACTATTATCCCTTTATTCATTTAATTTAATTGGATAGGATATTCTATTACATATATCTTTAGTACGTGAGGGTTGGTGGGATTGGTCTCTTTGCCTATCCTGGGTGGTGGGCGTGGTGGGCAATGAACCCTTGAGTTGGCTAGGCGCTGGGGTGCTGTTGGATGGTGGTGGGGGTCTGGGCGACGGGCGGGCCTGGGGGCTAGGGTCTGGAGTCCGATGCGAGAAGGCAGATACGCACTGAGTGAACTCAGTACGCCCCTTCGAACCGGATCCATCATGTGGACCCCTAACCTAACCCTTACTACCCTTCCTTCACTTTGACCGTACCTGTCATCACGTCGACCCTGCAACCTATCCTGACCACGACCCTTGAACCACCCATGACGCGGACCCTACCACATCTCTCCCATTAGATACAACCTCCCATTACTATGAACTAATTTACCCCATTACTATTACCATTACTATTACCAATTCCTATTATTACAATTTTTTCTTCTTTTTTTTACTAATTTAAAAAAAAAAATTAGGGATGCTCTCACCCACGTCTCGTCCATCAGTTACCTTCCCTTGGCCGGAGGGAGGGAGGTCGATGGGCGGTCAGAGGGTGGGAGGGGGATTAGGATGGGGGAGCTCTCATCCACCAGTTACCTTCCCCTGGCCAGAGGGAGGGAGGTAGGTGGACGGGAGGGGGAAGGGGGGGATGTCTATCAGTTACCTTCTCTTGGCCAGAGGGAGGGAGGTCGATAGACGGGGAATGGGATGGGGGGGATCCTCTGACCCACGTCTTGCCTGTCAGTTACCGTCCCCTGGCCAGGGGGAGGGAGGTCGACAGACCGCCAGAGGGTTTGAGGGGGGGACGGGGTTCGAGCTCGGTAAAGATTTGAAATCCGTAAAGGATTTGTGGTGAATCGAACCCATCACCTTTTTGCTGATATATTGATACACCAACACTTTACCACTGAGCTATGGAGCACCCAGCTAAAAATAATCGAGAAGTTATATTTGAATACCTCACTATACTCCTACTGTGAATATTACTTTGAGTGTCATTTTACAAGGCAAGAACATGGGAAAGAACTAAAAGGATATTGATATACATGACATACTCACTTAATGCTTATGAGGTGAATAAAATAACGAATAAATAATGTCATGCTAATATAAGTCACGGCGCTGTGAGGGTTGTGGTGGTGGTCGGCGGGTCGCACCTTTCGGCCAGTATTAGGCCACCCGAGAGCCTTCGCTTGACTGGCTAATAATGGACGACACATGTACTGCTTCCATGTATTTTGTTAATCAGTGCAATATATAGGTGAATATAGTCACGAAGGTTAGGGTACGGCAGAAAAGTTGTATAGCAGAGCCTAGGCAGGAGCCAGACCGGCGCGGCAGCCAGCCTCTGGTGGTGGCTCTTGTGTTGATCATGCGGCACTACCTTGTGGGAAACTGTACTAGTGTTGGTTGTACTGTGTCTTGTGGAGAGTAGGTGTGTGTGTGTGTGTGTGTGTGTGTGTGTGTGTGTGGTGTGTGTGTGTGTGTGTGTGTGTGTGTGTGTGTGCTAATTGTGTGTGTGTGTGTACTAATTGTGTGTGTGTACTAATTGTGTGTGTGTGTGTGTGTACTAATTGTGTGTGTGTGTGCATGTGTGTACTAATTGTGCGTGTGTGTGTGCATGTGTGTGTGTACTAATTGTGTGTGTGTGTGTGTGTGTGTGTACTAATGTGTGTGTGTGTGCATGTCCGTGTGTGTACTATTGTGTGCGTGCATGTGTGTGTCATGTGTGTGTGTGTGCATGTGTGTGTGTATTAATTGTGTGTGTGTGTGTGTGCGTGTGTGTGTGTGTGTGTGTGGTGTGTGTGTGTGTGTGTGTGTGGTACTAATTGTGTGTGAATCTGTTCTGAGTACTAATTGTTCTGTTGTCTTTTTTTTCTAAACCCTTAGTCTTGCTTGCTTTCCTCCCTCTCCCTGCTTGCGTCCCTAGAAAGCAGGCAAGAAGGGAGAGGGAGGGAAGGAGGAAGTGGGAGAGACAGAAATAGGGAGAGAGGGAGGAAAAGATGTGAAGGGAGAGAGAGAGAGAGAGAGAGAGAGAGAGAGAGAGAGAGAGAGGAGAAGAGAGAGAAGAGAGAGAGGAGAGAGGAAGAGAGAGAGAGAAGAGAGAAGAGAGAGAGAGAGAGAGAGACGAGAGAGAGAAGAGATGAGAGAGAGAAGACTAGAGATCGAGAGAGAGAGTAGAGAGAGGCAGAGAGTAGAGAGAGAGAGGGAGAAGAGAGAGAGAGAGGAGAGAGATACGTACGTTAATTATGAGAAGAATGAAGCTAATTACACTAGCTCAATCGAGAGAGAAAGTAAGGGCGATCTGATAGAATCTGATGTTTGAAGTGGATAAAGAGGTTGGAAAAGTTCTTACGGCTAGTAACCAGGGTGAACAGAGAGTACGGAATTCAAGCTGGAAAACGTAATTTAAAAAGAAATAGGGAAAATGGTTCATAATAGGGTGGGTGAATGATTGGAATGGACTCAGTAACATATATCAGTGCGAGCATGGGGAGCTTTAAGGAGCTAGATAAATCAGGATGGGGTATAAAGGTGGATGTAGGTAGTGTTAAGTAACAGGAACTATCATGTGTAGGTTTCACGGCCTCTTGTAGCTTCCTTATTTTCTTATGTTCTTATGTTCTAACTCACGACCCGATATACAGAGATGCGCAATACCCCGAGTTAGATGCTTGTACAGTACAAAATGTACAGTAGGCCAACTACCTGTCGCTCATGTGTTCGGATCTGTCCTATTAACTATGTACAGTCATGAACCACAATCTCCAAGAGGAGGGAGGGACAGGTGTGGATTCCCCCTGAAATCTATTGATATTTCAAAACACTAGCTTTATATAATACTGAATGATCAGCAAGCCATAAACTGAAATTAAGTACATATAGCTAAAAACAAATGAAAAATATTGAAAGGAACATATGATTAACTTTTTTAATTAGCTAACGATTCTCCCCGAATGAAATTCTGGCAATAGATCTGTATACAAAACATTGTACTATAAAATATATATAGCTCAGACTGCTGAACGATTTTAAAAGCAATTTGTAACCATGATTTTGTTCAGATTTTCTTCTGTCAGGCGCTGTCTTCTGTCAGTCTACACATTTTTATAGACTGAGAAGCTCCTCTCTAAATCCACATTGGCAGCTGGGGCGAATTTCAGATTTGCTATATCTGCTGGCTCCATTCCGTTAACCGAAATCTGTAAACTTTTAACTCATTTATAATAATTAGACATAAATCAGAAGACTGAAATACCGCTGTCAGTCTGACCCATCAGTGGACAGACAGGACATGAAATTATCACTTGCAGAGATTGGATAAAAATGTTGTTATATTGGCCATTTTAGGTACATCTCTAGCAGAAATCATAATTTAGGTTTTGTTTTGCAAAAAGCACTGTTTTATGTGAAAAAAAATATTTGTTACGTACTTCACATATTTTCCGATCTCTGGATATTAGTATCAGTTTATTTACTTCTGTATTCATTTATTTATTTAAATATTTATTTATTTATTTTACTTATTTATTATTATTTATAAATTTACTCCAGCTAACTATTATATTACTTTCAGAAAGTGCCTCAGTTACCCCCAGAAACGGCTTCATTAACCCCGCGGGGGTAATTACCCCCAGTTTGAGATCCACTGAACTAGACGAATACACACACATATCATATAGATGATATAATATGGGTGTGAAAAAGACAAGAGGAAGACTTGCAGCAGCAAACCGCGAGCTAGTCTGACTGACTGCTCCAACCCATGTCGACCTCGTGTTAGGGTAGAGTACCCGCCAAATGTAAGCATATTAATAAGCGGAGGAAAATAAACGAACTGGGATTCCCTTAGTAAGGGCGACTGAAACGGGAAAAGCTCAGCGCATAACCTGGCGTCGTGACCCGGCGCCAGGGGTGTTGCGTTTCGGAGGGTCTGGCACGCAGTCTCTCACCGCCTAAGTTATGCTTGAAAGCGGCCACTACCCATGGAGGGTGACAGGCCCGTGTGGCGGCGCCCGCGAGGGTACACGAGAGATTGTCGGAAAGGGCCTCTCCGTAGAGTCGGGTTGCTTGAAAATGCAGCCCTAAGCAGGTGGTAAACTCCATCTAAGGCTAAATATGACCACGAGACCGATAGCGAACAAGTACCGTTAGGGAAAGTTGAAAAGAACTTTGAAGAGAGAGTTCAAGAGTACGTAAAACCGTTAAGAGCCAAACGGGTGGGACCTCGAAGGTCGAACCGGGGGGGATTCAGCTCGGCGGCCAAAGCTGGCTGAGTGTTGGGATTCGCTAATGCGACCCAGGAACTCTTGGGCGTGCCCGCACTCAAGCCAGCGTCGGCGGGCGTATTTCCCCTCGTGATGTAGGTCGCTGCGACCCGTTGCTGGGGACGTTTAAGGCCCCCGAAACACCCAGAATTTTGGGTGTTTCTGATTTTTTTTTTTGCGATATGGCATATACTTGCATCCTTCATGGGTACAGCAAGAAAGCTGTACCTTTCCAGAGAGCTTAGCAGCCATTTCCCACCTATTTAGCCAGGTTATGTGTGTGCAGCGCCGGTGAGAGGCCGGTGAGAGTCGCGCGGTGTGAAGCACATTGTTTAGCCACGCATCTCTCATATGCACCCGTCATTCACGGGCGCTGCACACATATAACCTGGCCAAATAAGTCGGAAATGGGTGCTAAGCTCTCTGGAAAGGCACAGCTTTCTTGCTGTACTCATGAAGAATGCAAATATATGCCATATCGCAAAAAAATATATCAGAAACACCCAAAATTCTTCAAGTACTATATCTTTTTATGAGTCTCCGTGTATTTATATCAGGCAGGGCTGGGAGGCTTACTCCTGTGACGTCACCAGCATGTTTCCCGCCACGGCTGGAATGGGGCTGTTGTTTTTCCCGCGCTTTTTACAAAAATCATGTTTTTAGGGAAATAAGGCATGGAAATGAATATTTTTTTGTGGATTAGGTATTTTAAATGAACATTCAACATAACTATGCGAAGAAAAAATGGGTCTGGACTATTACTTTAAGGGGCACCCAGTTCCAATTAAGCCCCCTTCACACATTCCATAATCGAACCACGATCGCGCCAACATTGCAATGCGCAGCACCGTCATGGTCCTGATTATGGGTCCATCATGGCCGAACGTGACGCACTCGGCCGGCCGGCATATTCCCGTTCTCTATGCAAGTATGTGGTTTCCGAATGAAGACGTAATTGGCAGTAGCTCCGAAACTAACCATAGGATTTTCTCGAAAATACCCTCATTGTGATTCCCACACAAAGTTACCAATTTTTAATCAGGAATATCTAACCTACCCTATTCGTAACCTAACCAGACGTGTTCAAGAGTAAACGCCATGGAGATAACTGTTCCAGAAAACGGGAATATGCACTCGGCTGAGGCCACAAAAAGTTAGTGCATGCACTAAAAAATCGGGAAGCTCCCCGATTTTTGTACCCAACGCAGCGCATATATCGTAAGTCTATCGATCGTGACGCTATCGTTATCTATGTAGCAGCTTCGTGACATTATCCTGATCGTCGTATGTCTGTAGTGACGATAAAAAACCGTAGGAAGTTTTTAATCTTATCGTGACGATAAAAAAACCGAAAACGTGCGTAGTTACGCACGCCTTCATCCTAGGGTCTCTTGATAAAACAGGGCACCGCCATACATAGGCCCTATGTTAAACGCTACTGGGCGCCATCTTAATGCCAGGGTTTCTCAGTTCACTCTAGACCCGCGGAAATTCTCAAGGAATAACCCCGCAGTATATCATATTATACATGTATAAATGATATACCATTATCTTCGGAAATGTTTGTTCTATAAGATTATCACATAAAGAACAGTAATACACATTAAATAAATGTCCTTATGAGACTCTGAAGAAATATGCTGAACAAAAAATTTCATTTAAAAATTCTGTCGAAAAAAACTTTCTGAGGAATTATAAATGGAACTTTCACTAAAAGCAAATTTTTTAGCTTTCCATTGACATATTTCTTTTTCTGAAAAGGCAGCCCAACTTTCTTCGGTCCATATAATACTTTTCTTTAATGTTTTTTTACTGTTTTTTAGTAAAATCTTATAGAAAAAACTTTTCCAAAAGATAACAAAATCTATAAAATAAAGCGCAAGTGTGTCTGTGGTGGGGGGTATAGGTTTCGCCCCCCGTGGCGGAAAACCCATCAATGGCCAGTTTTTGGGAAACCCGGTGAACCAGGGGAAGGTTTTAAACCCCTTATGGGAGATCCGCACTTTTTTTTATTTGTTTTTTTGACCTATTAGCGGAATTGTGAGAAAAAAAAAGTGGGTTGCGGAATGGAGGAAAACCTGATTAGGGGGATGGGGAATGGGTGAGTGAATGGGTGGGGTGATGGGTAATGGGTGTGGGGTGATAGGTGAGTGAATGGGTGGGGGGTGATGGGTTGGGGGTGATGGGTAATGGGTGAGTGAATGGGTGGGGGGTGATGGGTAATGGGTGAGTGAATGGGTGGGGGGTGATGGGTAATGGGTGAGTGAATGGGTTGGGGGTGATGTGAATGGGTTGGCGTTAATACATACATTTCTACATCCATGATTTCAGGAAAGTTAGAAGGGGCTAACTGGAGAGTCTGTGTTTGGTGGGCCGAAGGCCCACCAATAGCCCTCCGCAGGAGCTAGCAAAAAAGTCCGCCCGGAGTGCGGCTTTGCGGCTAGTTTATACATATACTACGTTTGGGGAGGCGGTAGCGGAGTGGTTAGCGTCTCCGACTGGCGTTCTCTGTGACCCGTGTTCGATCCCCGAAGAAAAACCAAAACCTTTCTGCACCGTCGAGTGGCCTAAGAACACCCACATGCCCTGCCCATCAACTCTACCTTCGATTGCGAGTGCATCGGAGGACACAGGGGGGCGGCATGAGCCTCTAATCACAGGCGTCACTATAAGAATCCTGCCTGCGCCACCACGGGCGAGGGCCAACCATCACAGCCCTTAAGTGAACCTCCGGAGCCTACCATCCGAGCCCTGGGTCACCACTGCCTACAGGCGCTATAGGCACAAATGTATTAAAAAAAACAAAAAAATAAAAATTAAAAAAACATGTTTAACATGATATACTGCGGGGTCATGCCTTGAGAACTTCCACGGGTCTAGAGTGAACGGAGAGGCCCTGGCATTAAGATGGCGCCCATAAATCGAATTGTCAGTACTCTGTTATTCAAGGTACTCTACTTCATCCCTACCTTCCCCCCCTTTTTTGCACGCCCCCCTTTCTCATTCACCTGAGTCACCTCCACCCACTCCCTATACTCCATCACCACGTGGTGATACCACACACCCTCGTTACATGTCAATTGGTACAGAGGCGATTGTTAATGAAGTCAAATGATTCCCAAGACATTTCGGTCTCGTCATATGTAACTCAAGCCAATTGGGTACCAGTTCAAAGCGTAACGTAGTCAACTTGTCCCTTGTCCAACTTGTCCCCTGATCAAATCGTCATCAAGCGGTCTGTCCTCAAGCCCAAGGTTCTGTCTCTTTACCTTGCTCAAGCCAGCTTGGCGGATGTGGCGCGCGTTTATCGATTAAATTTCGTCAGAGAGAGAGAGAGAGAGAGAGAGAGAGAGAGAGAGAGAGAGAGAGAGAGAGAGCGCATATATCACCAGCTCTTACATATATATATATATATATATTATATATATATATATATATATATATATATATATATATATATTATATATATATATATATGTGTGTGGTGTGTGTGTGTGTGTGTGTGTTGTGTGTGTGTGTGTGTGTGTGTGTGTGTGTGTGACAGAGGTACAGTTGACCCAGAATGAACATAAAAACATAAGAAAATAAGGAAGCTACAAGAGGCCATGAGACCTACACGTGGTAGTTCCTATTACTTAACACTACCTACATCCACTTATCATCCGCATCCATGAAATTGTCCAGCCTCCTTTTAAAACTCCCTATTGACTCCACACTAACTAGCTGATGACTGAGTCCATTCCAATCATTTAGCACCGTATTGCGAACCAGTTTCTCCCTATTTCTTTAAATAGTAACATTTTGCTTTAAATCAAATTAAGTCAAAACAAGAAGTTACAACAAACCAGTTAAATAATATACTGTGAAAATGCTGAAGTATTCAATGGTTCCCTTTACATAGCAGTATAAACATATTTGAAGTGGAAATCAGTGTGTGTGTGTGTGTGTGTGTGTGTGTGTGTGTGTGTGTGTGTGTGTGTGTGTGTATGATGTGTGTGTGTGTATGATTGTGTGTGTGTGTGTGTGTGTGTGTGTATGTGCGTGTGTGTTATTCACCCATGGTCTTGTCCACGCGAGCTTGCTCGCGATCGCCAGTTTCACCCTCCCGGTGCGAGCTTGGAGCTCATTATTACCGATCTTAGGGTAATGCTGCGACCTCACACACCACACACACCCATCCCCTTTCTCATAGGGGACAGTAACCGCCCGTTTGTGTCTGTGAAAAATTCCCGGGAGCAGCGAGGATGCAGGAGGTATGGAAAGGACTCGGGGACTGACCGAGGGATTAGCAGGAGGATAAGGAACATTCCAACCCCTCATCCTGCCTTTCTGACTACCTACATGCGGAAGACAGCCACTTCTATAATATATCCTCTCTCGCTCTCTGATTTTATATTTCTTTATATCCTTATCTTTCAATTATTGATATCATTATCATTGTCAATAGCAATTATCAATGTCATTATTTCGAGAATCAGAATTATAATAATAATGATGATAATAATAATAGTAATAATAATAATTATATTCATAATGATATTAGTGATGATAACATTTATATCAAGATAACCAATTACTACCTTAATCATCATAACTATTATTTTACAGTTTTGTAGTAATTACTATATCATTATTATTGTGTTGCATCTATGCACACAAAGTCATAACTTTCATATCAACACTTTCCTTCCCTCCCTCCCTAATACGTGTGTGTGTGTGTGTATTCATCTAGTTGTATTCATCTAGTTTTACTTTACAGGGCTTGAGTATTGTCTGAATTTAGAATGTGTTAGACTACAGAATTCAATCAATTTTTGTTGTAGGCTACACAGAGCTGGGCACTAAATTCCAAATACTAAAATACAAATTAAATACAAAATCCTTAATACTTCAATTGTATTTAAATACATTTGTAAATATATTTTAAATACACACATTTTTACATGTATTCAGTAATTCATGATTAACAATATAAAATGCTTGATAAATGATAAAGGATACTTTCCTATTGTATATTTCCTGAACTGAACAACAATAACT
Organism: Chionoecetes opilio; assembly: GCA_016584305.1. NCBI lineage: Eukaryota > Metazoa > Arthropoda > Malacostraca > Decapoda > Majidae > Chionoecetes > Chionoecetes opilio. The sequence continues at coordinate 136,847 of JACEEZ010025163.1, forward strand.
GTAACTTCAGTAACAGCTTCAGTTACCGTAGTCGTGACTCACACCGTGTTCACAATTTCACTAACATCAGGGTTGCCAGATAGTTGGACGGGTTTATGGCCAAATTTCCGGATAAAAAAGTACTTACAGTATTATATTATGAGTATTTAAACACTAATTAAATTATTTAAATACTGTATTTAAGTACGTGAAAACCAATGTATTTAAAAATGCAGTTCTATATACACAAATGTATTTAAATTTCTTATTTAAATACAAATTTATTTAAATACTGCCCAGCTCTGGTTGTACACTTGGCATGTATAGTCTTGCTTGGTAAAATACCAGACTTTCAATACAGAAACTTTATGGTCCTATCAGTAGCAATTCGTATGCTTGTGAGTGAGCTTGTGTTCACTTCACTGTGACTGCTGAAAAGCTACTTGAGCATTTTGTAAAATATTTTGCTGGTATATATGGTGCAGATGGGCTTGTCTATAATGTTCATAGTTTGACTCACATTGTCAGGATGTGCGTCGATATCGGGCTCCAGATAATATTTCTTGCTTCCCATATGAAAATGTGTTAAATGAATTAAAACATATGGTAGGAAGACCTCAAAATCCAGTAGCGCAACTGTTATGCCGTATTTCAGTAAAAGAAAGGTCTGATAAAAGCCATTTTTACATAAATTCCAGTAGAAAAAACTGCCATGGTAAACCACACTTGACAGGTCCTATCCCTCTTGAGTACAGTAAGTGTCAACAGTACAAAAAATACCGTGGTGACAAAGTTTATATTGGATGCAATGAAGGAGACTACTGTTTTGATATAAACAATAGAGTTGTGATTGTGAAAAAATTGTTCTTGTCACCAACTGGAAAAACTTAGTTTTTCAAGAAATTTTTAAAGATCAGTGGATTTTTTTTATCATCTTTTTATCATCTATCATTATCATCAGGCCATTGGTAATTAGTGTCTTCCCAGAATCATAGGGTATCGCTGGGATGATTATGTGTCAAATCAGCGATTGCACCGTGAGACTGAATCGAGGCCTATTATCTGCATAGTCCGTCAGCGCCAACTTCGGCTATATGATGAGCATGTGGCACGCTACCCTGAAACCGATCCTTCCCATCAGGTTATATCTACATCTTTTTTCATATATCTGTTTAACGTCAGATTTTCCCATAATGTCTTATGAGGTTAGACGGTCGATGATACGCTTTTAATTATATTACCGGCGTTCACCATTTAAATTTGTGGCATAAGAAGAATTACACAATAACAAAAAAGAAGGTATATTGTATCTGTAAGAAACAATCCAGCGTAGAGGAGGCCAAGAGGGCGCCCCGCCCACAAGGTTCGTGGTTAGGCAAGTTGATGTTTCCTGTTGCGAGTTGCTTGGTATGGGAAAGGAGCCTGCATGGGGACTAGCGCGTTGTGACCCCCGAGAGCGGCGTCGTAGGGTGGGCGAGGCAACGCGCCCCCCGGCGTATGCCCCCAATGATTGATTGATTGATTGCTAGGTAGTAGGCTATGCATATTATTATTATTATATTATTTTATCATATCATTTCTATTATTATTTTGTCATATAATTTATATTATATTAATTATTATTATATATTAATATTGTATTCAAAATCAAAATGATAATAAACTTAAAATGAGTGGTTTTATTATTATTGACATACATTGTTACATATAGTCTATATAAAATAACAATTGTATACAGCACTTCACTTTGTAAATACCTACACCACTCAAAAGACAATGGCATTGGCCTAAGATTACAACTCATGATGGACCCCATGTGAGATGCCCACATGGGGTCCATAAAGCTGCCCACATAAGACATGCATCCCAATACCTGGTGCTGGCTGGGTATAGGCCGAAACGTTGCACATATGAATGATGCATTATTATATATTGTTAACGGGCTTTGTAAGTAGTTAATATACAAATTAAATTAAAATCTTACACATTTTGAAATCTAAGGTTTTCACTTTTCTTTAGCATATATTAACTATATGTCCAAAGCCCTTTAGCAATAATAATGCATCATTAATATGTGCAATAACCACGTTAATATAATGCCATGCCCACACAATACCCATATGAATCCAACCTATATCTCATGTCTAGCCCAAAATTTTGGATTTTTTTCTTCAAAATTTTGGATTTTTTTTCTTCAAAATTTTAGTTATTTCAATTGATTTTTTCTTCAAAATTTTGTTTTTTTCTTCAAAATTTTTGTCTTTTTCTTCAAAATTTGGGATTTTTTTCTCAATTTTGATTTTTTTTGGATTGATTATAATCAATCCAAAAATAATTTAAAATTTGAGAAAAAACAT
>JACEEZ010025163.1:141682-269182 GCA_016584305.1 Chionoecetes opilio
GCCTCGTGCCTCTCTGCATGAGGCACAGTGTGGACGGGGCTTAACAAGTAAAAATAAACATGCATGAGTAACATTATTAATTCGCATAACAATATTTAGAAAAAACCAGCCCGTTGTAGACATCTTGCTTTCATTCTTGTCATCCTTGGTCTCACTTAACATTCAGCGACCAGCCTCAACCTAACAACAACCCCTCCCCTCAACACTCAGAGGAGCAGTCATTGATGCTGAGCTTATCAGTACAGATAATACCTGTTAAGGCTGAAAGTGAAGTAATGCCAAGCAGTGCCTCGATCACCATACTGCAGGTCACGCCAAGTCGCGTCACTGGCGGTAAGGGAAAAATTGATGTGTAATCCTGATAAATCTGTTCATTGTGGGAATATTGAAACATAGCCTTGGTTTCCTTTGATCATTATAAACAGAGATAAAGGTTTACATTGGCCGCGTGTTACAATGCTCGAGGCTGGACTGGGGGCTTCACCACGTGTGTACGGAAGTACGTTTCAGGGCGAAGGTTGTGGCAGGGCAGGGATGGAGTAGCTGGACTGGGGGCACCACATGTGTACGGAAGTACGTTTCAGGGCGAAGGTTGTGGCAGGGCAGGGCAGGGCAGGGATGGAGTAGCTGGACTGGGGGCACCACGTGTGTACGGAAGTACGTTTCAGGGCGAAGGTTGTGGCAGGGCAGGGATGGAGTAGCTGGACTGGGGGCACCACGTGTGTACGGAAGTACGTTTCAGGGCGAAGGTTGTGGCAGGGCAGGGATGGAGTAGCTGGACTGGAGGCACCACGTGTGTACGGAAGTACGTTTCAGGGCGAAGGTTGTGGCAGGGCAGGGATGGAGTAGCTGGACTGGAGGCATCACGTGTGTACGGAAGTACATTTCAGGGCGAAGGTTGTGGCAGGGCAGGGCAGGGATGGAGTAGCTGGACTGGAGGCACCACGTGTGTACGGAAGTACGTTTCAGGGCGAAGGTTGTGGCAGGGCAGGGCAGGGCAGGGATGGAGTAGCTGGACTGGGGGCACCACATGTGTACGGAAGTACGTTTCAGGGCGAAGGTTGTGGCAGGCAGGGCAGGGCAGGGATGGAGTAGCTGGACTGGGGGTGTAGCGGTCTGGGAGGTTTGGTTATCCAGAAGGCTGTGTTTTCGGATGCCATGTAGCGCGCCAGAGGTACGATGATTACTTTTCATTTCATCCCGCCGCGCGGGGAGGCAACAGCTTGCTCCCGGCTCCTGCCTCACTCCAGCCGAACCCACGGCCGGAGATTTCCGTGGCGGATTAATTCGCCGTAGGATACTCTGGGTGGATTTAACCACTCATCTTCATCATCTATACATTTTTTCTCATCTTCACTGTCTTTCTTAAGTATATCTTTTGCGTCATATTACCCAGTAATGTGAATATATATAAGCACACTCGATGAGAGACGAATCTTCTTGTAAATCAAGGAAGCGTAGCTTTGCTTGTTACTCAATCACGGGGAAGCGAGACCACAGCTGAGGCAGCGGCCTCTCTTAACTGCCTGTTGTTCTTCGTCAGGTGGCAGCCTGTCCCTCCACAATATCGGTGTAATACATCTCACCATGTAGCGACATGATTTGTTCTCCGTCAGGAAGCAGCCTAGCTGCCATTCCTCAGTCAAGAGGCAGCTCGGCATATCTCACCATGTAGCGACCTCATTTTGTTCTCATTATTTATACATTATTTCTCACCTTCACTGTCTATTTACGTATATCTTTTGCGTCTCGTTACACAGTAATGTGAATTAATATAAGCGCACTCGATGAGATACAATTACTGTACGAATCCTACAGTTGTAAATAAAGGTAGCGTAGCTTTGCTGTTAAAATTTGGCCTTCCTTGTCTACCTACTATAGTCTATTCACTTAAGCTGGATTCTTGGTAGCTGCTCGCTGCCTAGACGAGTTTGTAAGGACGTCGGTGATTGGCTGATAGACTCGGGCTGGGTGGCGATGGTGGTGGTACTTGCCTCGCCGCAACCCAAAACCCTTGCCTTGCCTTAGAAAAATATTCATATTTCTTGACTTTACTCATCTCTTATACAAGATAGGCCTATTTTGTTTGCATCAGTGAATCAGGCAGTGATTGTTCAACAACAACACGCCATTCATAACTCAATAGGGTAAAAAAAATAAAGTCATGACTGACTATCACAAGAGTAGACGGACTTTTAGGTTTTCAGTGCATTGAAATGTTGTACTCCTACCCGATATTACCAAGCTACCAGATGATATTTATGAAAGCTGAGCCTACCATCGTGTTCATAATACATTGCTGCATATCATGAGCATAAAACAATTACACTAAGACTACACTAATATTAAGATAATTGAAGGAAAGTAAAAGAGTGTATAAACATTTTTTCTTGCTTATTTTGCTTCAACTCGCTGTAACTCCATAAGTTTTGGTCGCATTCAATTTTCAAGAACTGTTTCAAAATCCTTATACTTTTCCGCTTCCTGTGGTATGTAGCACGTACCAATAAGGAAAAGAGTATGTGGTCAAAATGGCTAAGAAAGTTAAACTACTACTGCAAACTGGCACAGTGACGGGTGAGCATTGCTCCTATACAGGAGAGACTTTTTCTCGGGAGAGCAATCAGAGGCTCCACCCGTCACGGCACCAGTTTTGAAACAGTTTAACTTACTTAGCATTTGACCACCTACTCTTTTCCTTATTGGTACGTGCTACATACCACAGGAAGCGGAAAAGTATAAGAATTTTGAAACAGTTCTTGAAAATTGAATGCGACCAAAACTTATGGAGTTACAGCGAGTTGAAGCAAAATAAGCAAGAAAAAATGTTTATACACTTTTACTTTTCTTCAATTATCTTAATATTAGTTTAGTCTTAGTGTAATTTTTTTATGCTCATGATATGCAGCAATGTATTATGAACACGATGGTAGGCTCAGCTTTTATAAATATCATCTGGTAGCTTGGTAATATCGGGTAGGAGTACAACATTTCAATGCACTGAAAACCTAAAAGTCCGCCTACTCATGTGATAGTCAGTCATGACTTTATTTTTTACCCTATTGAGTTATGAATGGCGTGTTGTTGTTGAACAATCACTGCCTGATTCACTGATGCAAACAAAATAGGCCTATCTTGTGTAAGAGGTGAGTAAAGCCAAGAAATATGAATATTTTTCTGAGGCAACGCAAGGGTTTTGGGTTGAGGCGAGGCAAGTACCACCACCATCGCCACGCAGCCCGAGTCTATCAGCCAATCAGCGACGTCCTTACAAACTCGGCTAGGCATCGAGCAGCTCCCAGCCCAGGAATCCAGCTTAAGTGAATAGACTATAGTACATGTAGCTATAGGTGGCAGGGCATGACAGGTTCTGGCTTTCCGTTTTTCCCCCTTACTGAATGAAGTTTTAATTATCAGTGATTGCATTTGTTTATATATTTGCTTCCTCTTATCTGAGGAAATCTTCGTATTGAAGTCGTCATCGGTATAGCTGGTATTTCATAGTAGCCTACTATATAGGCTATAATTAACTTGAGCTTATCTAGAATGGAAATTCATTCTCACACAAAATGCACCATGGTGAGCAGCTAGTTGGTGGAAGTAAAAAAAATCTGCTCTAGCTGACTCTTGTCACTTAATTTTTAGTCTACTACGGTAGCCGTCCCTATATGCCCTATAGTGAAAATGGAACTGTTGAGTACAGTAAGGTTTTATGCTTGAAATGTAATGTACACATCCTAAGGATGCAGAAACTGCTGGATGCTAATTTGCATTTGTTGAGCAATTTGCATTATTGACCTAATTAGCATATTCGTATTATCTTCCTTATTAAACCGCCTATAGAGTTCCTATGGGTGTCTAGACCTAAGTTTTAAGTTCTCAATGATGTAAAACTGCAAGATGCTACTGTGTATATTTTAATTTTGTCCATAAATTGTCTAATTAGCATATTGATTAGGTATGTCACGAAATTACGAATATATTCCTTATTTGACATAGCTTATGTTCTAAATCAAAGCAAAAATCAGTTTTGAATTTAATATTCTAAATCAACATATTTGTTCTTTAAATCAACAATTAGCACTGTGCACAATGGAGTTGTCGTGGAAATGGTCTGACTGGAGTAAATAATGAAACATCGTCTGGTCAACTACAAGTAGTATTAGTGTGTTGGAGTAGTGTTAGTGTATTGGAGTAGTGTTAGTGTATTGGAGTAGTGTTAGTGTATTGGAGTAGTGTTAGTGTGTTGGAGTAGTGTTAGTGTATTGGAGTAGTGTTCGTGTATTGGAGTAGTGTTAGTGTGTTGGAGTAGTGTTAGTGTATTGGAGTAGTGTTAGTGTGTTGGAGTAGTGTTAGTGTATTGGAGTAGTGTTAGTGTATTGGAGTAGTGTTAGTGTATTGGAGTAGTGTTAGTGTGTTGGAGTAGTGTTAGTGTATTGGAGTAGTGTTAGTGTATTGGAGTAGTGTTGGTGTGTTGGAGTAGTGTATCAAAATCAAGAACTGGAACTGTCGACGAAAATAGGCAGATAAAATAAAATGAAATGAAAATATGAGTGTTAATATGATTTGACTAATGCTTCATGTTCGCTTATAATGTCAGATTACTGTGATAAATAATGCTGTTATGTATATGCAGGTTGTTTTCTCCTCTAACTCATAGAGTTATGTACACATGTATATAGCTAACCTGCCACTTATAGAGATAATCTGAAGGCATATTTTTGCAGCAACAGGACATTCTGAAACAGAAGAACTCCCCATTCTTTATATTTTTGATTTGTCAAACATTATTGTTTTCAACTTAACTAAATTCAATTTACCTAAACTAAATCAATTGCTAACCTAGCTTTTCTAACTAATGAAATCTGGATTGTTTAGTAGCTGTCTATTAAATTATCAATCGTATTATCACATATCATTGCTGCCACATATTACACATCTGGAGCTGAAATACCTCCTCCGCCACCTTCGCCCGGGCCCTGTATATGTATCCTAACTAGTAAAAATATAACCAATAAAATTCCATTCTTACCTAATAACCTAACTACCCTAACTGGTGGGTGAAAAAGGGGTATTTAAGATTAAAGGGTATAAAGTATTTCTGTATAATGAAAAGGTATAAATAATTGAAATCACAGCAAAAGAAATGGTAAATATGCATTTTCAACCAATACTCCCATAATATACTGAGTATTGGTCAATAGACCAATACTCTTCTGAAATAACTGGCGGGGCTCCACCATCCAGACCTAAACTAACCTAGCTCTAACCTGGGCATTGATTACATAACCTTAGCTCACTGAGGCCGGGGGTTTCGCTCACCACCAGATCCCCCTTGTGATTTTTTTTTTTTTATTCCTGCCGGCGGTAAATGTGCAGTTTCAACCAATACTCTCCTGGCATAACTGGGGGAGCTGCTCTCCCCCAGAACCACCCATTAGTTAACTAACCTAACATGGGCATTGATTACGCAACCTTACCTCACTAGGGGGGTTTCACCCCCCCAGACCACCTTGTGTTATTTTTTGTATGGGTTATAAATACTCCTTAGCGATGAGAACGAAACGTTCAGGATACTTAACGGTAAAATTCTAGTGTTTGCCCATACTCTCCCACTTCCCCCAAACAAGTTTGGGGACCTGTGGGAATGCGGGGTTTTCAGGTGGGGAACAAATTATGCGTCGGAAACACGTAATTTAAGAGTTGCGTAGGGAGGGGGGTAAAATTCCCTAGATCTAGAGTAATTTCCTTAAATCTAGAGAAATTTGCCTAACCAAAATTAACCTAACCTAGCGGGGGTCTTGAACCACCGATCAGCTAACCTAACCAAATCTAACCTAACCAAATCTAACCTATCCTAACCAAATCTAACCTAACCAAAACGTGTGACCTTGACGATCCACACATAATGATGACCGAAGTGTCGAGAACTCCCCTCAACCCCCCGCTATAGGAGGTTAGGTTAGATTTGTTTAGGTTAGGTTAGATTTGGTTAGATTAGGGTAGGTTATATTTGGGTAGGTTAGGTTAGATTTGGAACTATGTGGGTCCCAGGTGGGCTTATGGGAACTATGTGGGTCCCAGGTGGGCTTAACATGGGACCCACCTGGGACCCACATAGGTCCCATGTTAAGCCCACCTGGGACCCACATAGTTCCCATAAGCCCACCTGGGACCCACATAGTTCCCATAAGCCCACCTGGGACCCATGTTAAGCCCACCTGGGACCCACATAGGGCAGCCCCACATGCGGCGCACACGGTGCGCGTGGACAAAGCTATATGGGCCACATGCAAGGAAGCTAGAGAACAAGGAAATCTGACTCCACAGTAAAGTTTGAAACCCGTACGGTCCTGCCATCTATGTCGAACACAGGATATGATAAGAGAACGTAGAGAATTTAAGCGGGAACTATAGTATTTTTATTTGACTACTGCATACCCCCTTTTTTGTATTTTATGTTTTCCATATTTACAAAAACATATGAACATTACTCTTTAAGGTTAATGAAAGTGTGCCTTCCATTTATATTTTTATTTTATAACTGCATTCTTTTTAACCAGGAAAGACTGCTGAAAAGTAACATTGTACTAAATTAAATTGGAAGAAATGGGTGAGAGGAGAATGAGAGGGTTAGAGCATGCAAGGAGGGAATGTGAGGACAGGAATAAAAGGAGACTGTTGCGGCCATCCGCTAGGGGAGTTCTTGGTAACAGGCGTCAGAAATGTAGATAAATAAACTACATGAATTTACGCTGCAAGTCTATGCAAATTTAACTTGCCCAGCCAGATTTGGCATTACAAAGAACACATCATCACAGCAAGTGTCAAGTATAACATGCACTAACACAGACCAGTAGATAACAGCAGATCTCAGGTATTGTACACGTACACTAGCATTGAAGATAACAGCAAAGCAGATTTCAGGCATTAATGACACTTCTCATGTACAGCAAAGCACATTTCAGGCATTAATGACACTTGTCATGTACAGCAAAGCACATTTCAGGCATTAATGACACTTCTCATGTACAGCAAAGCACATTTCAGGCATTAATGACACTTGTCATCTACAGCAAAGCACATTTCAGGCATTAATGACACTTGTCATGTACAGCAAAGCACATTTCAGGCATTAATGACACTTGCCATGAACAGCAAAGCACATTTCAGGCATTACAGACACTTGCCATGAACAGCAAAGCACATTTCAGGCATTACAGACACTTGTCATGAACAGCAAAGCACATTTCAGGCAGTACAGACACTTGTCATGAACAGCAAAGCACATTTCAGGCATTAATGACACTTGTCATGAACAGCAAAGCACATTTCAGCCAATAAAGATATTTACAATAAACATCAAAGCAGATTTCAGGCAATAAAAACACTTGCAATAAGCATAAAAGCAGAATTCAGGCAATACACACTTGCAATAAACATAAAAGCAAAATTCAGGCATTAATGACACTTTCAAATAGCAGAACACAGTTACATGCTCTGGTGCATTACATGAAACACTAAACACAATATATGCATACATGCTGCATAACTGAAAGCACTCCTAACCCACCACCAAAAAACTCATAAATAAGAGGTAATATATGTACCAACCTGTCCGTTGGTATCAGCTGAAAAAAACGTATATAGAGGCGTTTGTTAGTGTTTCAATTTCAGTATCTTCTTATTTTTTCTTTTACTACCTAATCCCGGACTTCTATTTCTCCACTTGAGTATGTAAAATATTCTCATTTTTATATAAATGAAATGAAACTTGGGATATAGCTGGGTGGAACATAGCTGTAGGGGAGCAGAAAATGTGTGTTGTTTTAATTTTTCCAATAGCGTATGGCTGACTCTGCTACCCAACATAGCCTTCTCCATAACACTAGACAGTTTTTTTTCTATTTCAGCAAAATGTTGGATTGCACTGTCTGTTGGCATACACAGCCCCCCAAATGTAGAGTGTGGTGTTTTAATTTCAGCTTTAAAATGCATGAATAATTTTGCATTACTGTCAAGCATCTGGCTGTCATCAATCAAACAGTCCCTACATACTTGACAGTCATGTCTACTCAAAAACTTTCTACATGTCCACCCAACTATGTATACCAGAGCATTTTTTTCTGAGACACTCATGTCATCAGGCAGTTGGTCTTCCTGCTCTGTATCAGTATCAGAATCTGGGGGCATGGGAACTTCTGATTCCCAATTTGAGGTTTCGACAGGGAACTGTGACTCATCTACTTCACAATTACCAGATGTTGGGCCTTGCAATAGTTCATTGGTCACCACAGAGTTAAGACCTCTGATGAAATTGTAGACACTAGGATGGTCACAATTCCCATATCTATTCCTCAATTTGGAAAACAGGTTTTCCAGACAGTCCTGATTAAGTCGACGGCTGAGAATATACTTCACTTTATAGACTTGAACATCTTGCCACAAAGCCTTGAGGGATGTTAGGTTGATTAGCCAGCCATCTATACAGTGATTATGTACATGAGGTGATGCACAAACTTTCCATGACTATGTATGATTTTATATTATTGATAAACTGCAAATGACAAGACTGTGAAGTTAAACCCCCCGAATTTCTTTGAAATGAAATCTAACTGAACTATTAAAACAGTCAAACAGTCTATCCACCTCATGCACAAATTCTGCCGTATAAGCAGCTGCCGGTGGAAGCAGGCCTGTGACGGAATGTGTATACATGCCTGCTGCTACTGTACCACTCAAAACTTGTGTGGCAAGATTGACACGCATCTTTGAAAAGCCTTCTTCACACATATGCTTAGAGGTTAATTTTGGTGCAAGTCGAAGCTTTTGAGCATGATCTGTCAAATAAAACTTTTTAATGTGATCCCATGAAATTACATTCCCCCCAATTCTGATGTTGTACTTTAAAAGTGTGTTTCTGAGGCTTTTCAAAAGATGGGGCGAGTCATAAAAGAAATGTACTTTCTCACCATCAACATCAAAGGTAGGATTATCCTTTAACATGCCAAGAGTCCGAAACACAGAACGATGCACTCCATCCTGATCACAAACTGTGAAAACTACTTTAAACCCTGTTTCTTTAACTTTCCTAACTGACATCTCATATAGTTCCCTCATTTTACAACTATTAATCCCTCCCGAATAGAAAAAATATCCTAAAATCATTTTCCATTTCCTAACCAACCCTTTGATCATGAAGACAAGTGCATGGTTCGCTTGTTTCAAACTTTTGCCATGTTCTCCAAAGTCCTCCCTACCAATGATGGAGTCAGAGGCCTGGTCAAAATGAAGAGATTCTTTAAGGCTCATTGCATCAAATACAATGCCACAAAGAGTCTCTTCTTTTGGCAAGGTCTCTGCTCTCTTCTTCAGGACTGCCAGAGTATGTTTACTCCAGCCAGTATTCATGCAGATTCTTTTTAGCCAACAATGCAAAGTTGAAAGTGAAGGGAGGGAAAAAACAGATCTTAAAAATCTGTATGCTTTGGGGCTGTGATAGAATAAGGCTAAAGCAAATTTCCTCTCATGCACCCCATATCTGAATCCTTTCTTTTTTGTTATGCTATGCATCAACTGTGTCCTGAAAAAGTCGCACACTTTTGGGTCTAAATATTTGGCTGCAGCCTTCATTAGTTGGTGGGGCGTCTTGCAGACAGCTCTCTGGGCTGCATGTAGACGCGTACGCAGTCTGCGTGCTGTGGACTGCAGCAATTTAATTGTTCTGACCCCTGTAAAATAAAATACAGTCAATGTCACACCAATTAATATATCAAATAATAGCAATAATGTGCTGGTGTGTATATATGCTTCCTTTCATTAGAATTAATTAATATTAATTAATTAATTAATCATTAGTCATTAAAATTCACTATTGGTAATTTCGGACTACGTATATTATGAAAGCAAACAATATTATATACAACATGACACAAACACAGTAAAAGTCTGACTGGAAAATAAATAAATTGTGCACACAGCTTCTGTCGCACCTGACATATCCTGTCATCCTTTGTTATTCTCTGGACAATTTCAAATGTGACAGCACTTACATGGTTTGGTGTGTGTTTTTTTGGGTGTTACGTGAGAGTCAGTAGGTGGATTGCCCTGCTGGGAATCCGTCGTCTCTTGTCCCACTGTTGAGGAGCCACAACCTGTCAAAAGTTACATTATATAGTAAAGTGGGGTAAGAAAAAATAGGGATAATAGGGCAAAGTAATGACATAGCCATTGTTGGTGTAAATTACATATTCTATGGTTGAAAAGAACCTATGGTGAAGAAATTACTGTATAGGCTCTCAGGTGAAATGGCAATGGCAATGTTGAGGTTTTGCACCCACTGCAGCCGTCTGCAATGATATTGGCTTTAAGCATAATGACATGACAAAAGCATAGCATTGGAATAGTCATGGAGAAGATGTAGATTAAGTATGGAAATCAATATTATTATTTCAGTGCAATTTTCGACCAAAACTACTCTCCTCGAATATACCAAAACATTATTAACGCATTAATATCTTGGTAAAAATACGCAGGTTAGGGTTAGTTTTTAAAAAAGGTTTAGTCATTAAGTGCAAAATATTTGTTTTTTGGCATCACTGTCTTCGAAGACGAAATTTAGTTTTTCATAATAGTTTTGATATGTTTTTAATTTATCTGAAATTTAATTTGTGTGACATTATCTGCCGCACGTGCGTAGTCGTCGCAGGGTACCGTAGATAACAGTATAGTCGCCACCTGCACTAATGTCGCCAGCCGCCATATATTACGAATTATAGCATCACTACTGATGTGTATGTGTGCCATTGATGATACACAGTAGTTTATATAATGACTGTATAATCTACCCTGTTTCAGCATTGTTTTATGCTTTGTATCTGCAAGTATATAAGTTTTTAAATTTCACTACTGGTGTTTTTTTCGGGCGACGACGGTGGGAGGACACTCAGTAAATAAACACTAGATGGCGACCTTATTGTTGGTCGCCCCTTTAGTGATATTTTTGTAATTTTTTCATTTATAACCATAATATGACACAGATGAAGACACAAAATGACACAGACTCTCCAGATAGCCCATTCTAACTTTCCAGAAATCATGGATGTAGAACATGGGTTTTCAACCTGGGGTACGCGTACCCCAGGGGGTACGTAAGGGGTCTATCAGGGGGTACGCCCTTCTCCACGGGTCGTTAGTGGGTACGGCCTGATACGTGCTTCAGGCCGTGTGAGCAGTGTTGCCACTCAAAAATTTCATAATTCCCAAGACTAACCCCTGAAAATCATAAGATGGGCCAAAATATCCCAAGGTTTACAATAAATGTAAAATAACACTAAGAATCTTGAATAAAGTGTACATTTCACCTAGAAATTGAAGTAGTATTGGAGAAATCATGTTAAATTTACAAAAAAAGAAGAAAAAAAAGAGGCAGTTATGATATGAACTGCGCAACATTTCGGTCTGGTATGAAGGTAGAGATTTATGGCATGGGGAAGGCCATGGGGGACAGCGAGAGATAGGGCAGTGGGAGGGGTAGGCGCTTTAATCGGCCAAGGGAAGGGATAGGGATTGGATGGACAAATGGAATGACAAATAAGGGAGTGGAGGGGTAATGAGTGGGCTGTGGGAGCGGATGGAGCGAGAGAGGGGCTTTTTTGGGGGGAAGGAGTAGGGATTGGTTGTGCAACATGAGGTGGGAGGTAAGGGATAAGAGCAGTAAGGGAGGGGATGTGGGAGTGGATGGACGGAGGAGGGGCCTTAAAATCCCAAGATATCTAGCTCTTTTCAATAAAAATCCCAAGATCCCAAGACGGCATCCAGAATCCCAAGATCTTGGGAAAAATCCCATGGAGTGGCAACCCTGCGTGTGAGTGTGACTGACCACCCGCTGACTTGTACGAGTATTGGACAGGGATAGAGACGCAAACTGTTGTCAGGTACACGCCACCACTCTCCAGTCGGGAACTGTTGCTGGCTGGGCCAGGTTGGTCTCTCTGTGGCTACTTTTTTACTGAAACATTACATAGGCCTATAGGGAATGTTCTGTCGATTTCAGTAACACTGCTATCGCAAAAAGTTTGGCATTACTAAGGATAAAACTGATGTGTCCCAGACTCGTTACAAAAGTTTGATTAAATAGAACACTACTGTTTTTTGTATGTGCGAAGTGGTGCTGTGTGACGGCAGCGATACATGGTGTAAAATAATCTTGTATAGTGTGGCATGACGGGGTTCGGTGTGATGTGAGTTGTGATGTGGCTAGGTTTGTGATGTGTGGTGCGGTGTGAAGTATGGTGTGACGTGGTGAGATGTGTGGCGTGGTGTGGCAGGTGTAAGGTGGGGAATGGTATGTTAATGTGTGTTGTTATGTATCGTAATTTTTTGTTTGAAGTTAGCTAAAGGAAAAAATAGACTAATATTCGTGTCTGTATGCACGTTTATGTCGTCTGGTTGGGTGTGTCATGAGTATGTGCGCATTTTTATACTATAAGTTTAGATTATTATCATATTGCATACGAAACAATGCAACACTTTGTTTTAATTGTGTGTGTATGTGTGTGTGTTTGTGTGGTGATGGCACGTGCTTGCTGACGAGGGTGTGACAGTGTGCAGAAGTGAGCTGAACAAGTGAGTGAGTGAGGGAGTCAGTGACCGAGTGGGCTAGAGTGCGAGTGTTACAGTCAAGAGAGTTTTTGAGCTGCAGCACGAACTGAAAGAGTTATTTAGCCGTAATAACAGGAAGGAATCTCAGATTTATCATGCAAAGCTGAATGATCCAAAGTGGGTTAAATTGCCTATCTTGTTGACATATTTACACGCCTAAATATTCTAAACAAGTCTTTGCAAGGAGCTGATGCTGTTGTCACTGACGCTGTTGACAAATTGAAGAGTTTTCTAATGAAACTAGAACTGTGGGAGACAAAAGTAAGGAAAGGAAATTTTGACATGTTTGAAACACTAGCTGACAGACAGGACACCTCTATTGTAGATCAGATGGCAAATTTAATAGTGGAGCATCTTTCCTCACTGCAAAATGAATTAAAGAGATACTTTCCAGATGTGTCTGAAGTTAATTTGAAGCTAATTAGAGACCCTTTCCATACAGATGTTGCTTCTGTTAATGATGTCATTCAGGAAGAGTTTATTGACTTCGTGAATGACTGTGATCAGTGCTTGTGATCTCTTTGAGAAAAAATCTTTAGTTAGGTTCTGGTGTGAAATAAGCAAGTCATATCCACATGTCGCAGAGGAGCCTCTTCGCTCTCTGTTACTTTTCCCATCAACATATTTGTGTGAAACTGGGCTTTCCAGCTTACTGGTCATAAAATCAAAACTAAGATCTCGACTGAATGTGGAAGCCGACCTTCGATGTGCTTTAGCTAAAACTGCTCCTCGGCTGACTAGACTAGTTGAGGAAAAGCAGTTCCAGCCATCTCATTAATTCCCTTTACAGCAGATGTAATGATAACGTAGTCGTAGTGGTTTTTTTCCAGCTCTTTCCTTAACTGGTAACTGGTTATGGCATGACGGTTATGTAGTTAATTCACTTAAGTAGTGTTTTTTTTCCACTTATCACAAAGGGAAAGGGGTACATGGCTGACATAAACAATACCCAAAAGGGTACGTGGGGAAAAAAAGGTTGAAAACCCCTGATGTAGAATGTAAGTATTAACGCCACCAGACGTCTGTCTGTACATCGAAAAAATAGTTGTCCTGGCGACTTTAGTGTTATCTACGGTAGCTATCCAGGCGGGGTAGCTAGTCAGCGCGGTACACCTGTGTGGTTTACCGAATGTTTCCCGGTGTATCCCCAATGCGGCCGCCTACGGCAATATAAGTAGCTTTTAGGGGATTATAGTGAGGTTAGGTTAGTAACTTTTAGGGATTATAGTGAGGTTAGGTTAGTAACTTTTAGGGATTATAGTGAGGTTAGGTTAGTAACTTTTAGGGATTATAGTGAGGTTAGGTTAGTAACTTTTAGGGGGTTATAGTGAGGTTAGGTTAGTAACTTATGACATATCTTATGTTTAACATATAGTTATATATGTTAAACATAACTTACAATAAACATATACGTATAACAATAGTTTGCTCCGCGCGACTGCCCTCTATATATGTGGATCATACGGGCGGCCGCATTGGACCCGCGGCCGCATAGGGTGGTAACCTGTTTCCCGATGGTTCATGAAAAAATCGGACCTCTAACGATAACCTTCAACTCACGATCAATGTCATATCTAATGTGCAAATAGATTTGATCTACAGGCCTGCTAGCCCCTGTAGAATGGTGAATACGGTAGAAGTAAATATACTTGCCAGCTGATCATCCCGGGACTGAGACAACATCGTATTGTCATATTTGATTACAAATTCAATTCACTCAGGGTTACTAACCTCCTAGAATCCTTGGGAAATAAATGAAGTCTTGTTCCGTGAAGTGCATCTCTCCTCCTGCCACAAACACAACACTTATTTCTGGAAATTGTAGGCGGCATTGCTACGGTGTTGTCTGGCCAATGAGTGTTTGTTTACATGTACCGCCACCTGTGCGCTGACAGCGCTTCGTTGTAGACGACGCTCACCGCCGACGCTACTGCCATCTAGATGGAAACAGGGCAGGAAATCTGGCCTCACCTGGCCCTATTGCACAAAGACTTCCTTGTCTCTCTAGCTTCCTTGGCCACATGTGAGATGCCAACATGTGGCACATATAATAGCCCACATGGGGCCCACATGGGTCCCATGTTCCGGTGCTGGCTGGGCGGGTGGATGTTGTTATGTTGTTCGCCGCAATCAATATCCTTCTACATGGTTGTACAGTGTTCCACGTACACCAGCATATAAACCCAATAACGAAAATGTTTTTGAAGCTACTTATGAAATAAACAATGTCCGTAGCAATTATGATCTCCTTTTCATCGTATTACTGGATAACGACATAGGAATATTTATGGTTATACTTTCTAAGTATATTGCAGATATCGTAATGTTTTTATAAGTGTTGAACAGCCCATTAGTCTATTAATCGGCTAATGGGTTGTGCAACACCCCTTAAAACATTACTATATCTGCAATATACTTAGAAAGTATAACCATAAATATTCCTCAATCAGTTAATATAACAGCGGCAAATGGTTATATGCCCTACGGCGGGCCGCTGGGAGCGGCCCGCCGGTGAGCCTCTGAGCAAATCCCCAGCGGCCCTACGTCGTACACTTCCGTCGGGCCGCCGGTATGACATACGGAGGGCCTCCGGAGGCCCTCCGTCTTTTGTGTTTACTGGGTAGGCTACTCCGTGGTATAGGGGAAGCACGCTCGGTTCACACCGAGAAGTCCCGGGTTCGATCCCCGGCGGAGCGGAAACAGATGGGTTGTTTCCTTAAAACCCGAGCCCCTGTCCACCCAGCAGTGAATGGGTACCGGGTGTTAGCGTGGCCACCGAGATGATAAGGCCTGGTGGATCGCCCGTGACGTCACACCATAAGGATACCACCCGCTCCGCTCCCCGTACAAGTTTACCTACCTAATATAATGTTTATCAGCATAAAAGATATACTGTTATCTTCGGAAATGTTTGTTCTATAATATTATCAAAAAAAACCGTAAAACACACAAAGAAAAGGCCATTATGAGACTTTCAAGAAATATGCATTAACTTAAACTCTTCGCCATTTAATATTTTGCTCGCAAACATTTTACATGGAGAATATCAATAGAAGCGGAGTTTAATTAGCTTTCCATTGATATATTTCGTTTAGTGATAAATGAATTAGCGGCATGCATAAATTAGCGTTAACTAGATATAAAAAATCATGAAATCGTATAATTTCCTACCTAATATATGTTTTATCAGTATAAATATATGCTGTTATCTTCAGAAATGTTTGTTCTATAATATTATCAAATAAAAAAACCGTAAAAACACTAAAGAAATGCCATTATGAGACTTTCAAGAAATATGCATGAACTTAAACTTTTCGCCATTTAATATTTTGTGCAAAAACTTTTAACATGGCGAATATCAATAGAAGCGGAATTTAATTAGCTTTCCATTGATATATTTCCTTTTCTGATAAATAAATTAGAACTATGCATAAATTAGCGTTAACTAAATAAATAACATCATGAAATCTGGGAAATTACCCGATTTCATGATGTTATTTATTTAGTTAACGCTAATTTATGCATAGTTCTAATTTATTTATCAGAAAAGAAAATATATCAATGGAAAGCTAAATAAATTCCGCTTCTATTGATATTCTCCATGTAAAAAGTTTTTTTCACAAAATATTAAATGGCGAAAAGTTTAAGTTCATGGGATATTCCTTGAAAGTCTCATAATGGCATTTTTTTAATGTGTTTTACGTTTTTTTTTTTGATAATATTATAGAACAACATTTCCGAAGATAACAGTATAAAATTTTATACTGATAAACATATATTAGGTAGGAAATTACCCGATTTCATGATTTTTTATATTTAGTTAACGCTAATTTATGCAGGCCGCTAATTAATTTATCACTAAACGAAATATATCAATGGAAAGCTAATTAAACTCCGCTTCTATTGATATTCTCCATGTAAAATGTTTGCGAGCAAAATATTAAATGGCGAAGAGTTTAAGTTAATGCATATTTCTTGAAAGTCTCATAATGGCCTTTTCTTTGTGTGTTTTACGGTTTTTTATTTGATAATATTATAGAGCAAACATTTCCGAAGATAACAGTATATCTTTTATACTGATAAACATTATATTAGGTAGGTAAACTTGTACGGGGAGCGGAGCGGGTGGTATCCTTATGGTGTGACGTCACGGGCGATCCACCAGGCCTTGTCTCTCGGTGGTCTCGGTGTTAGCCGGGGGTTTGCGATCTGCTCTCCGGGGTGGTCTAAGGATGAATGATAAAAATGTTGATATGGAGACGGGGCCATACGAGCGTTGCTCTGGCCCTGTAAAAATACAACTAGATGAAGATGAATACACACAGTCAGTCACACACACACAACTTTAAAATAAATTTATTAATAATAAAAATAATAAAAAAATTTTCCCCAATCAAATAATAAAAACAATAATAAAATGAGATCCATTTTTAAACCCAAAAATAGTAGACTCCCTCCCCGTAAGACAAAAAAAATACTAATACTAATACATATAAAAATAATAACATAAAAAAAATTTATCTGGGGCTAGATTTGTAAGTGACCCCCCTGTGTGAATTAAGATCCGTTTTGTGAGGTTTTGCGGGGGACTTTTCCCTGGGGGTAGGGGGGAGGGAGGGAGGTTGTCATGGGGGCATTTTCAGTGGCTGAATGGGGCCCATGATAACACCCTTTAGATTCTGAGGCTTGACCAAGAGCTTACGTACCATACGTGTCTCGGCACCCAGCAAACATGGGCTATGGGGGCCTGGTCGGTTTCCCGGGTACTATGGGCCCCGGGCGGCGGGGCGACTGGTTCGGCAAATCGGATAAAGCGATGTGGGCCCCTGCAGGGGGAAACTGTTATGGGGCCTTTTATTGATAAATTGTCAGGCCCAGACAGTCTTCTTGACTCGGCCCAAGGATAATATTTTAAGGGATGGCATGAATGGCCGGGCGAAGGACTTAAGTGGGGTGGCAAAGCTAGGATAAGGAAATTGTTGATTTTTAGGTGGTGAACGTAAAAAGGCAGTCAGCTGGGGCCCACTCGCCCCCTTTGTCTCGTACCAAATTCAAAAATTAACCAGGGGAAGTGAAGGGCCGGGGCGCTACATTTAGCTTTACGCCTCCAGGCTGGGGATCGACTCTCTACTCCACAAAGACTTAAAAGGGGGTTGGGAAAAGGGTGATGATTCTAGAGATGAAAATGCTAAAATAAAGACAAGAGACAAATTTAAAAACAAAAAGCCTCAGGCTAGAGCAAAGGGAAAACGGGGCTGCTTTTTTGTTTTGTTTTCACATTTTAATTTGTACAGGGAAAAATTCAAGTTTTTTCCCCGCCCTTTATTAGTTTTTTTTTTCCTTTCAGCCCCTTAAACGTCATTCAAACCTTAACACGTAAATATAAGTGGGGTGGATGCCACTTCAACCCCCCTGCCCCCCTAAATGCCCCCATCTCGGGATCGCCAAAATAATATACAAACAAACCTCACTTAACTCCCAAAACCTCCCAATAACCTCCTAGCGAGATTAATTTGCAGGAAACTAGAATTTTACCAGGTTAGGTTAGGTTATATTGAGGTAAGGTTAGTATACTTTTTTTGGCCCTTCTGGGAGGCTTTAGTGAGGTTGGGGCTTGGTTATTGAGGTTGGGTAGTATAGTGAGGTGAATGCAATATTTCCATAGTAATTTTTTGAGGGGTTCAGGGGTCTTTTGGGGGGGGAAGGGGGGTG
This sequence comes from Chionoecetes opilio, assembly GCA_016584305.1. Classification (NCBI taxonomy): domain Eukaryota; kingdom Metazoa; phylum Arthropoda; class Malacostraca; order Decapoda; family Majidae; genus Chionoecetes; species Chionoecetes opilio. Next base: position 160,058 of record JACEEZ010025163.1, read on the forward strand.
AAGGGGCACTCTCCCCATTTTTAAAATTACGTGTTAGAGATATCACAAGTGTTTCTGTGAAGGTTGGAGGAAAACCCCGCTAATAAGGGGGGAAAGGACCTAAAATTTGTACCGTTTCAGGGGTTAAGTAAAAAGGGCTTGTACGTGGAGAAGTGTTTATTGGTGATTGGGGTTACTGTAATGCATTTTTAAAGATACAAGCACGATTTTAAACGGCCCAAGTTATAGAACTGAAATTTTGCAGCACTTCAATCCCTAAAAACCCGACGGAAGAGATATAACACAGGGGGGGTTGGGGGGCAAATCCCCCCTTCCCCCCAGCGAGGTTATAATGGGAAAAGGTAATCAACCCCAGGTAGGTTAGTTAACTAGTGGGGGTGGGGTCGGAGGGCCAGCCCCCCAGTTATGTCAGGAGAATTTGGTCAAAGGGGATATTGTAAAAACTGGTTTTACTGGTGATTGTGTAAATGGGTGTTGAGTACCCTTTGGGTACAGCAAAATGCCCCACTATAAACGGGCAATTTAGAACTGACTGTGTCTGATTCAAGTTTTTTCCCCTTTTCTACTGTTTCTATAGGTGAAACGAGTGGAAAGTACAATGAAATGTTGTGAAAAAAATTTTTTCTTAGACTGGGTTTTATTTTAAAGGGGAAAGCTATGTTTTTTTAGTTAAAAGGAAAGGGCTAATTAGGTTAGTTTAAATTAGTTTAAGGGTTTGAATGGGAATTATTTGATACTTTACAAAGGAGTGTTTTTCCATCAAAAGTCTAAAAATTGTATTTTTAGAAATGTTGGTCACAACTTTTAACTGTCATCTTCATTTAAAGAAGCAACACCTCCCTGGGTTCTACTGCATTTTAAAATACTTACAAGGCACGTAGTTATAACGCCTTTAACTTGTAAAAACTCACATTTGCAGCATTTCTAAGATTTTTGGGACTTTTAACATTAAATTGATAGGGATAAATTTTTCTATTCCCAGTATTCTGATGTGTTTAAAAATGATGGCTTTTTAAAAAAATTTTCGGAAAAACCTTTTTGCAGTTTTCCCCATTACTCTTGCTTCATTAGGCTACCAAACAATGTTGGTTTTTTAGGGGTATTATTTTACACACTTGTGCCTATCTCATCTAGGTAAAAGCATTGCGAGGATTTGGTAAAAGTGTAAATTTTAGTTTATGCCACCCCCCCGAAATGCAGAAATAGGGTAGGAAAAAAAAAAGATAAATGCTAAATACCAAGGTTTTTGGTCTAAAGGATTACTAATAGCTTTCTCTCTCAATTTTACAGGATTTTCCAATGCAACAGTTTAAGAAACTTAAAAAGTTTAGACATCTTTTCATCCATTTTGATTTCACCAACATTTTTGTATTGGGGGTCTATTAATGGTCTTGTTTGTGGTCAGGGGTACCCCGAAAAATTTTAAAGGGGTGGGGGGGGAATATATATATATATATATATTTATATATATAAATATATATATAAAATATATATATATATAATATTATATAAATAATATAATATATAAATATATAATTTTAAATATATATATATAAAATATTATAATATATATATATATAATTTATTTAAAAAAAGTTTTGACAGCTTTTCATCCATTTGATTTGCCCAAATTTTTTGTATTGTGGTCTATAATATGGCTTTTGTATTGGGTCAGTGACGTACCAGAAAATTGAAGGGGGGGGGGGGGAAATATAATATATATTATATAATATTAAAATTAAAATTTTTATATATATATATATAAATATAATAATATATATATAATATATAATAATAAAAATCTTAAAATTAAAAATAAAAAATATAAAAATATATAAAAAAAAAAATATATATAAAAAAATTTTAAAAAAAAAAAAAAAAACACATAATAGAAAAAAGAAAAAAAATCAAAAAATCTCAAAAATATAAAAAATTTTTAAAAAAAATAATTATATAAATATATTAAAAATATATATATATTTATATAATAATATATATAATATATATATATATAATATATATATATATTATATATAATATATTAATATATTAAATATAAAAATAAAAAATAAATATGAAGAAAAAAAATTATAAAAAAAATAAAAAAAAAAAAAAAAAAAAAAAAAAGATGAAAAATCGAAGAAAAAATCAAAAAATTGAAACCCCCCCCAAAAGAAACAAATAAACCCATTATTTTTAAATAAATGTCAATTTTTTTTATCTATCTATCTATTATTTAAAAAATTTAATATATATATATATATATAAATTTTTAAAAATATATATATCTATATATTTATATATATAATATAATATTTTTATATTTTTATATTAATTTTTATTTAATATAAAATATTGGTGCATTATATATTTATTGGTTATATTTTTTTTTTTGTAAAGGGGGAGGGGGGGCCATGGAAGGCCGTCTAATCTATAAGGCCGCGCCGAGATTTATGACCACGGCGGCCGTACGAGGCCCCGAGATGACAAGTTACCTCCTAATTATATGTTTTCATATAAAAAAAATATATTGTTTTTTCGAAATGTTTTTTCTAAAATTATCAAAATAAAAACCCCAAAAACATTAAAGAAATTTTCCATTTTGAGATCTCAAAAAATGCATGAACTTAAAATCTTCGCCCTTTTAAAATTTTTTTTCGAAAAAATTTTTCATGGAGAATATAATGAAGCGGAATTAAATTTGCTTCCTTTCTTTTTTTGTTTTTTGATAAAGAATTGCAGCATGCATAAATTAGCGTTTTTCTAAATCTAACATCAGAAAACGGGAATTTCGTATTTAAATTTTGTTTTTCATATAAAAAAAATATTTTTATTTTGGGAAAAGTTTGTTCATAATTATCAAATAAAAAACGTTAAAAAGACTAAAGAAAGGCCTTTTGAGACTTACAAGAATATGTTGAACTTTAACTCTTCGCCCTTTAATATTTTGCTAAAAAAACATTTTAAAGGAGAAATCAATAGAAGGGGAAATTTAAGAGTTTTCCATTGTATATTTCGTTTTTGATAAAGAATTAGAACCATACAAAATTTAGCGTTAATAAAAAAAAAAGGGTCAGGGAAATCGGGAAATTTTTTCCCCGGGTTTGATGATTTTTATTATTTAGTTAACGTTAAGGTATGTAGGGTTTCAAATTTTTTATCAGAAAAAAAAAATATAAAAAATGGAAAGCAATTAAAATTCCCACTTCTATTGGAATTTCCCCATGAAAATTTTTGGGGTTAAGTAAAATTTTTAAATGGCGAAGAGTTAATTTCCCATGCATATTTTTTGAGAGTTCAAAAATGCATTTTTTTAGTGTGTTTTGGTTTTTTTAAATTGGGAAAATATTATAGAAAAAAACATTTCAAAGATAACAGTATATCTTTACCCCCCCGTAAAACCTCACATGCTGAAAGCTCGGCCCCCTACTGACTCGCGGAGCAAAACCAGCTCGTGAGGGAAAGGCCACCCCCCCCCCGCCCCAGACTCAGGCTTTACAAAAGAAAAGGGCCCTTTGGCCATGGGGGCATGGCCCCCCCACCCCCTGGTACCCCCATGATTGTGGTCATATTGTATGTAAGGGGGTAATTGAGGTGATTGCAGGTTAAACCAACCCTTTTTGGAAGAAGGGGCCGGATAGAACAAATAAGATATCTGCAAAGAGTTTAGGGAAAACTTAGACAGTGCTTTCGGTTTCATGAAAACCTAATCTTAGTTTTTTTTTCGAGAAAACTTGTGATCAAACCCTTTTAGAGGGTGAAGAAGGCCCCAAATGGGGAGCATGGAAACATTTTGGTTTTTTAAATCCAAGAGGTTTTGTATCTCAAATTGAAACAGAAAGGACAAAAGTGGCCTGCTGAAAGGACCTGTACACCAGTACTGGCCCTGCACACTGACAGATGGTGGGAAATTTCTATTATTTACCCGTTTTGTTTTTTGGGTTTGAGATTTTTAACACCTTTTGGTCGTTTTATTTTTTCTTTGGTTTAGGAAAAACTGATATTTTTCGATCATTTGGGTAATTTTTTTTCCTTAACCAAACCCCCAACCCAAATTTTACAGAGTTTGATAGATTTTCCCAGGCAAATTTTCCTTTTCCTTCGGGTTTAACGTCAGTTTTTCCATAAGGCTTAGGGAAGTTAGAGATCGATGATATTTACCCAATTTTTTTCCCCGGGCTTTCACATTTAAAATTTGCACCCTTTCCCCATATTCTTTGACTTGTCACATATATACATGGGTACATGAAAAAGTGCGTGAGCAGGATGAAAAGCCCCCAAAAGACCCAAAGGGAGTCTTCCTTTTGGGAAACATACGTTATGGGAAAAATTGACTTAATATATTATATATTAAAAATTCTATTATTAATAAAAATATATAATATAAAATATATATAATATATATAATATATATAAAATATTTAATAATATATATATAAAATAATATATATATAATAAAATATATATATTTTATAAATATATATATATTTTAATATTATAATATATATTTTAATATAAAATTATAATATATATATATATATATATATATAAAAATAATATATATAAAATTTAAAATATAAATAATATAATAAATATATAATATATATAAAATAATATTTTATATAAAAATTTATTAATATATAAATATATAAAAAATATAATATATTATAATAAAATATTTTAATATAAATAATTTTAATATATATACATTTTATATAAAAATACTATAAATATAATATATATTATAAAAAATATTAATATAAAATATATATATATATATATAATATATAATATTATTAAAAATTATATTATAAAAAATTTATATTATATATATATATAATAAAATTAATATATAATATATATATATATATATATATATATAAATATAAATATATATAATATATATATATATATATTTTATATAATAATAAAATATATATAATCAAAAATATATATATATATAAAAATATAAATATATATAAAAAAATTATTTTACATTGTCCCTAGAGCCCCCTGTAGCAGTGGTGACCCAGGGCTGGAGTAGGCTCGGGAGGTTCACTGGGGGCTCGGATGGTTTTTGGTCCTCGCCGTGGTGGCGCAGGCAAAATTTTAAATAGTGCCCGCCGGTGATAGAGGCTCATCCCGCCCCCTGCCCCGGCCTCCGTTTGCATTTCGCAGTCGAAGGTAGATTTGGAGGGGCAGCATGTGGGTTTTTCTTGGGCCACCGACAGTGCAGAAAGGGTTTTTGGGTTTCTTGGGGGGATCGAACTGGGGGTTTCACCAAAAAGCCAGTCGGAGACGCTAACCACTCCGCTACCTCCCCCCAAAAATATTTTAATATTATATATTATATAATATATATTTTAATATATATATATTTTAATATAAAATAAAATATATATTATAAAAATTTTAAAATATAATTTATTTATCTTTTTAAATTTATTTTTATTCATTCATGTATTTGTTTTTTTTATTCGTTATTTGCTGTTCATTAATAGAATTTTCCCACATTTGTCGGTTTTTTTTTTCCCCATTTTTAAAAAATACAGTGATTATATTTTAAATAAAATTAATTTATAACAAATTATTGGGTTTTTTATTTACAGTATTTATTCTTGTAGCAGCCCGATGGTGTTTTGTGGGCACCATTGTGAATTTTGGGTTGCGGGTGCCAGTGCCAGGGCTGCCTCAACCACAGGCAAGACTGATATACTGCAAACCCGGGGCTGATGATTATGGGTTTATTTGAAGTAAAGTGATAAATTTTTTTTCTTTTTTTGCCCTATATTTGGGCCTTAGCTCAAGTAAGAGTTTAGAAACCCCTTCAATCCCGGCAAAAGGGTTTTTCCAAATTTACAAACCCGTGTTATTTAAAAATTTGGGGGGGTGTAGCCCGCCCACTAGCTGCCTGCCCGGGGTAGCTACCTGCCCACGATAGCACCGTGGGAGATGAAATCACACAGGAAAAAAATTTGGCCCCGCCTCCAGGACCAGAACATTATCCCTCAGATTCGCTTTTTTTAAAACCAAATAAGTTTTACAAAATTAACCCCAAAAAAATTTTAAATAACCAAAAACCCCAAAAAACAAATTTAAAAACCAAAACCTTAAATTAAAATAATCAAACTTTAAATAACCTAATATACTTTCTTTATCATATAAAAAAAATGTTTTAATTTTGGGGAAATTAAGGTTTTTGGTTTGGGTTTGGGTTTAGGGGGGGTTAAATTTTGGGGTAGGTTTTGGGGTTAAGTTTTTTAGACATAATAATTTAGGGGTTAAAAAAAGGGAAATTTACGTAATTTTTGGTCCAGGGGGCGTGGCCCAAAGTTTTTCCGTTTTGAAAGTTTATCGGCCCTACGGTGCGTAGTCGTGGCAGGGTAGCTATCCCGGGGGGGGGAGCTAAACGGCGTTTCTACAACCCGGGGAATTTGGAAAAAGGTTTTTTTAAAAGATTTCAACCGCTTTTGTCGGCCCTGCCTTGTTTTGGGCCTATTAGGGGCCATATTGGCCCCCTTGTGGAAATATTCAAATGCTAAGTCGGGGCCCGCTTTTGGCACTATTTGGAGCTAAAAACGGCCTGCTTTTGGGGACGATTCAGTTGCTGGGAAAGGGCCCCCTTTTTGGCCAAATATTGGGGTGGTTAAAACGGCCTGCTTGTGGGACCCATTCAGTTGCTGTGAGGCCCTCTTTTGGGATATTTGGGGTGCTAAATCGGGGTGCTTTTTGGCAAAAAATACAGTTGCGTGTTTTGGGCCCCTATTTTTGGCCCGGGTTTAGATGCTAAGTCGGCCCCCTTTTTGGTCAGTAGTGGCAATATTTTGGTTACGGGTGCCGGGCACAGATTTTACACAGAAAAATAACGTAACCGACACAGGCCCGGGGTGCAAACATGAACGCACAAGTTGTCGGTCCGCAGCCAGGCGATAACTTCATTACGGTTTGCCGACTCAATGCCAATATGTCGTTTGTGATTTACCGACACTGATTTGATGCCGGCCCGTAATGAGAATGTTTGCGGGGAGTCCGGTCTGTTGCGAGAAAAAAAACACAATACCGAAATCAATACCGACCAAATAATATACCGATACCGGTATACCGATGCACCACCAATACCGATACCGGTATACCGAAAACAAAAATACCGGTAATACCGGTGCTAAAATACCGGTATTTCGGTATACCGAAAACCGGTGCACATCCCTAGTGTGAGTTAGGGATGTGCACCGGTTTTCGGTATACCGAAATACCGGTATTTTAGCACCGGTATTACCGGTATTATCGTACACACCCTGACACACAGTGGTGTTAAGAATTATGAATGTTTAGAGTGTGGGAAAAGATTTACTAGAAAGAGTGACCTCACCATACACACCCTGACACAGTGGACTGGTGTTAAGAATTATGAATGTTTAGAGTGTGGGAAAAGATTTGCTACAATGGGTCACCTCACCACACCACCACCCTGACACACAGTGGTGTTAAGAATTATGAATGTTTAGAGTGTGGGAAAAGATTTACTACAAAGAGTGACCTCACCAGACACACCCTGACACACCCCAGTAGGCACAGGTGAAGGTTTTCATGTCGATTCTGCGTCTAAATCTGGTGAAAACTTGTGAATTCGTAGAATCACCAGTAATTCATGGCTACTCCACGTGCAAATTTAGCTGACAATCCACGTGAAGAAGAAAATGGACATTTAATTCTCGTGAAATAGACGGTGTTGCTTACATCATACATTCTATCTCTAAGAAAAACATTTGTTTTGCGCCACACGAGGCACGATTGTAGACATATATAAATGATCATAAAAAAATGTTAATACTTGAAACGGTTATTAATGCGCCCTCCATATTGGTCAATAGATTAATATACTCATGTTTTCGTCCATATTATGTATATAATATATATTATTACACTAAGAATGTACAGGGAGCGAGGCCCCCCATTTGTGCTTGGCAGATAAACAGCAGACAGGAAAGGGAGATAAGCAACAGCGACAGACAGACAGGGAGCGAGGACAGGGATCGAGGCGATTCCCCATCTGGGCAGACATTCAGAAAGAGTTAAAGGGCACGTTTTGTTTAGTTAACTAAACTTCCCTCTATTTGTACAACCCGGAAGTCGCGGGGATTCTGGTACGGACTACGGCAAGTGGCCCCGCTACGGTTGTCAATATGGGTGATCCTTTTCCGCTTGATATCTCTCTATTCGTAACGGTCTTCCTAGCCAGTTTGGGGGAAGCACCCACCCCGGGAGCCGGGTCACAAACCCGGCTAACACCCGATACCCATCACGGCTGATGGACAAGGGCTGGGTTTTATTAAGAAAAGGGGAAGCCATTATACATTCAGTTCTGATGTCACGTTGGCGGTTGGTAGGCAGCTACCGCCGGGGTGGTGAGGCGAGGTGGTCTCGGGTCAGGGTCTCTGGTGAGGTGCGGCGTTCAACACTAGGCTCATCACCCAAGAATAAACTCACATGAGGGTTAGAAGATAGGTGTAAGGCCTAATTTCATTGTTATACTTGCCCTGTCAGTTCTGACGTCAGAAAACACTCATATATACTCAATTTATGAGTCTTTTTAGGTGATATTGCGTGCCTCTACGCCAACCCTACCGTGGTCGCTTTGTTTTGACAGATTAACGTCTTTTAAGTACGTCTGCCCAGAATGCCAAAAGTTGCCCCAGAAAGTGCTGGTTGCGGTGATGTCACGCAATAAACAAGGCGAGAACACGGCGGTGCAGTTTCGACTGCAAATGGCGGCGGGTCGGGGCGGACCTTCCTTAGGCTTCCTTGCCCATTGTTATTTCACCTTCCTATACGCGCCCTCCCACGATATTCCTACACCACCACGCTACCCTAGGGGTGACTCTGTGACATGAAGGATCTGTGTATCATGGTGAGTGCCCTGAATCCCCTGTGAGGGTGCATGAGGACGGTTTTTTGTCCAGCCAAACACAAAGGACGAGGGCCTCCGGAGGCCCTCCGTATGTCTTACCGGCGGCCCGAACGGAAGTGTACGACGTAGGGACGCCTGGGGAATTTGCTCAGAGGCTCACCGGCGGGGCTGCTCCCAGCGGCCCGCCGTAGGGCATAGAATATTTGCCGCTGTTATTTAACTGATTTGAGGAATATTTACGGTTACCAACGTTCTAAGCATATGCAGATACAGTAAGTTTCTGAGGTGTTGACACAGACCATTAGGCCGCTAAAGAATGATGGGCCCGTACCGCGAGTCATGCTGAAGGGCCGAGCGACACCTTCGTTGGACTGAAGAAGGGTACCATAAAAGGATATTTCCGGAACGAAGAGGCCAGCGACGACGGTTGTCAAAGACACGATGTGACCGTTGTCTTGTGCCGACCTACGTCGTGCTCTTCGTCCGAAAAAAATATCCTCTTTTATGGTACCCTTCCTGTCAACGAAGGTCGTTCGCTCCTCAACCTTCATCATGACTTCGGTATGGGCCATGGACTGTTCAACACCCATAAAAAATTACTAAATATGCAATATGCTCTAAGTCAAGCCAAATATGTTTGTCGTTATCCAGAATATGATGAAGAGAACCACAAATCATCTTTGGACTTAGTTTATTTTTATTTAAAACACATGGTGCTTTACATGATTTTGTTTTTTACATTTGGTGATTTACATGGTGGAACAGCCATGAAGAACGAGATGAATGAAGATTGAATATTGTTAACCTCGAATCCATTTCAACATTTAAAATCATTGCAGGCCATACCAAAACTACAAAATTTAGAAACTATAAAATCAAAACCAGATATTTTTTGGTCAACCTTTTCAAAAACACTCGAATTAGCAGGATTTCTCCTGTACCTATCCATCCACCTTCCTATACCTCTCTGCTGTCATTTTACCAGCCTGTCTCTATAATATTCATACTCCTTTCCTTTTAACATAAGGGCAGAGAGCTAGGGTCGACTCCACTGTAAAATAAAAAATAAATTATATATATAGTCACTGCAAAAAAAAATTATAGGACAAGAACGTCTTCAGTATTTTTGCCCTTCTCAGTGACTGTGTTTATAATTTTCTCGGGTTTGTCGTAATCTGACATCTCACTGGGTGGAGGCCTATAGTCTCACGCGTGCTCCACATCGCTCAGGCTGCACCTAAGATATGATATGAAGGGGAGAGGGTTGCCATCTTGCTCCTGCGCCTAAAACCTTTCCCATTCACCACACACTAACCCCACATACCCCCTACCAACACCAGGTCTAAAGATGCATTTGACTGACAAATCAATCCATGTTAAGAAGACACATATAGTCCACTTTGTACAGTGGTGGCCAAGTCCAATGAGCCAGATAGCATGGGAGACGGGGAACCTCCAAAAATGCTTATGTTCAAAATCTGGGCATGCAGCTTCTAAATGATGAGTTGGTAACTAGTTTGATGGATAAAGAGTTAGAAACCGACCTCGGAAAAGTCAAAAAGACTTCTTGCTTGGTCTTCTTTGACGTATCTTGCCGAGGTGGTTCTAAACTTCTTTTTCCACAAATAGTGGTGAGAGATGAGCTGGTGTGAGCACATGAATTAAGAGAAGGGGTAAAAAAAAAAGTCCTTTCCCAGGTTTATCCCTACGCCTCTTCAATGTCTCACACATCTCACCACCACCACCACAAGGCCGTCACTAAACACCCTCTGCCCTCTTTCCCCCCCACCACACACCCCTCCCCCCACCCCTAACTACCTCCCACTACATTCAAAACACGGGAAAGAGAAGCTACAGAACGTCGTCTTAGCTTCCTTGCATGGGAATGAAGCGTAAAGTATACATACACCCAGTTCTGAAGTGAACAAGTTTTTTTGTCGGCCTGCCGCTTATGTTCTATCGGTGTCTGCCTGAAAATCCGTGAAAAGGACTAGTTGACAGCATAATTTGTAGTCTGTTTAAAAACATTTCTATCGCTTGTTATGTGTATTTATGAACTCTTATCCGTGTATTATTCATTTTTATCTTTTGGTTTCATGTCTGGCTCAATATAAACAGGTGTGGACACTTTAAGTCAATGGTCAGTTAGGCATCAACGGAGTGGGCCAGAAGAATGGTTACTCCTGCCGCACGGCGGCACGTCGATCGCAGGCACCACAGGAAACCCTTGAACGATGATATATTTGTAGCGTGTTCTTTGGCGACTTGACCCGGGGGTAGGCCTCCAATGATTGATGCGATCAGCTTAAGTGTTGTTCTCCTGAGCCCAAACACCAGCTCGGAGGGAGTGTGCTCAGATTGCTCCACGGCACTGTTGTGCCTCTTCTGTCTATCTGGGCATCTGCTCCCTTGCCACCTACCCATTCGCTGTCATGGTTGTAGCTGAAGTCGGCGATTACACTCGAAAGCCGCCGCCTGCTGAAGATGTTCAGAATCAAATTCGACAATATATAGTAGACTTCTACACTGATCATATTGAAAGCAGAAGCACAAACAAAATATTTTTTAAGTACATGTAATTGACATACGGTACTGTCAGTGTATATGGGCAACAGCACATGTCTGTGAATGAGGACAGATAATGGAGTATGTACTGTAGTAACATATTTATGGGCAAATCTTTTTAATCCAGACAAATTATTACTCCACAAGGGTCAGGACCAATACATGGCTTATTATGGTTAATCTATCTATAATAATATAAGCGAAAGTGGGTCTGTCTGTGTGTGTGTGTGTGTGTGGGTATAGGTCCGCCCCGTGGCGGCAAACACCTCATATGGCACCTTTTGGGAATCAGGTGACCCAGGGGAAGGTCATAGCCCACTTATGAAATGAACGATCACTTTTTTTTTTTTTTTTTTATTTTAGCAGCCTATTAGCGAGAATTGTGAAATACAAAAGTGGTGCAAGAATTAGGAAGCCATTGATGTAGGGTGATGGGTAATGGGTGAGTGAATGGGTGGGGTGATGGGTAAATAGGTGTGGGGTGCCATGGAGTGATTGTGAATGGGTGGGGGGTGGATGGTGTGATGGGTGAGGGAATAGGTGGGGGGGGATGGCGTAATGGGTGAGTGAATGTGTGTGTGGTGATGGGTAAATGGAGTGAGTGAATGGTGGGAGGTGGGATGTGGTTAATGGGTGAGTGAATGGGTGGGGGGTGATGGGTAATGGGTGAGTGAATGGGTGTTTGGTGATGGGTAATGGCCGTGACGTGAATGGGTGGGGGGTGATGGGTAAATGGGTGACGTGATATGGGTGGGGGTGTGATGGGGGTAATGGGTGGGGGGTGGTGATGGGTAATGGGTGAATGAATGGGTTGGGGGTGATGGGTAATGGCGTGAGTGAATGGGTGGGGTGGGGAATACATACATTTCTACATTCATGATTTCAGGAAAGTTAGAGAAGGGGCTATCTGGAGAGTCCATGTTTGGCTGGGCCGAAGGACCACTAAAACACAGGTTGTGGGCGAAGCCTCACCAATAGGGCCCTCCGCAGGAGCTAGCCAAAAAGTCGCCGGGAGGGCGGCTGTGCGGCTAGTAATAATATAAGCAGAAAGTGTCTGTTGTGGTTGTGTGTGTGTGGTGTGTGTGGGTATAGGTCCGCCCCCGTGGCGCAAACACCTCAGATGGCACATTTGGAATCAGGGTGACCAGGGGAAGGTCCAGTCAGGCCCATTATGAGATGATCCGATCACTTTTTTTTTCTTTTTTTTTTAGCAGCTATTAGCGAGAATTGTGACAAAAAAAAAATTGGGTTGCGAGAATGAGGAAACCTTGATGTAGGGTGATGGGTAATGGTGAGGAATGGGTGGGGTGGGTGTAATGGGTAATGGGTGTTTGTGGGGGGATGGGTGAGTGAATGGGTGGGGGGTGATGGTGGGGTGTGATGGGTGATGGGTGAGGGAATAGGTGGGGTGTAATGGGTAATGGTAAATATAAGCGAAAGTGTGTATGTCTGTCTGTCTGTCTGTCTGTCTGTGTGTGTGTTGGGTTTGTGTCTGGTATAGGTCCACGCCCCCCGTAGGCGCAATCACCTCATATGGCAATTTTTGGAACGGTTGACCAGGGAAGGTTTAAGCCAATTATGAGATGATCCGATCCCTTTTTTTTTTCTTTTTTTAGCAGCCTATTAGCGATAATTGTGAAAAAAAAAAAAGGGGTTGCGAGAATGAGGAAACCTTGATGTAGGGGGGATGGGCTAATGGTGAGGAATTGGGTGGGGTGATGGGTAATGGGTGTGGGGTGATCGGGTGATGTGAATGGTCGGGGGTGATGAGTTGGGGAGTGATGGGTTGATGGGTGATGGAATAGGTGGGGGTGGATGGGTAAGGAAGATAAGCGAAAGTGTGTCTTGTTGTCTGCTGTCTGTCTATGTATGTGTGTGTTGAGTTGTTGTGTGATGTGTGTGTGTTGGCGGTGTAGGTAATAGGTTCCGCCCCCCGTGGGCCGCAATCACCTCATATGGCAATTTTTGGAAAAACGGGTTGACCAGGGGAAGAGTTTTTAAGCCAATTATGAGATGATCCGATCACTTTTTTTTTTTTGTTTTAAGCAGCCTATTAGCGATAATTGTGAAAAAAAAGTGGGTTGCGAGAATTGAGGAAACCTTGAATTGTAGGGTGATGGGTTAAGGGAGTGAGAAAAGGGGTGGGGTGATGGGTAATGGGTGTAGGGGTGATGGGTGTGGAGTGAATGGCGTGGGGGGTGATGGGGTGGGGGTGATGGGAGATGGGTGAGGGGAATAGGGGGGGGGTTATGGGTTAATAGGTGTGAGTGAATGGGGTTTGTGGTGAGGGTAATGGGTGAGTGAATGGGTGGGGGGTGATGGGTAAGGGTGAGTGAAGGGGGGTTGGGGGGGATGGGTAATGGGGGATTGAAATGGGTGGGGGGTAAAATAAAATACATTTCTACATCCTATGATTTCAGAAAGGTAGAAGGGGCTATCTGGAGAGTCCGTGTTTTGTGGGCCGAAGGCCCACCACCAATAGCCTCCGAAGGAGCTAGCCAAAACGTCCGCCCGGAGGGCGGCTTTGCGAGCTAGTGGTTAATATATGTAACCCCTCATATGTCAGTCAAAAAGCATCCCAGTCACAAATTAATCAAGGTAAGGCGAGCACTGCTTGTAAATTTTCGGGGATATTGTGATGTAACTAAATTCACCAAAAGGCATTCAGTTGATCTTACATGTTAGTATAGTATTACATTAAGTAAAATGAGAAGTTTGTAGAACACCATCTCTCTGTCAGTGAATAGGTGGGCATTTCCGTAGAAGGTTAGAGTCACAAAGGATAAATTTGGCAGAGGTTAGTAACACAGGTCCAATGGAGTTTGGCACCACCACACACTATAGGCAAGAAAGGAAAGGTAGGATTGGGCAAGAATTAGTGCTTACCCCCATACATAATAGAAGCAATATTATCACTTGGTGGAAAGTTTGGGTTAGCATTAGTGAAAACACCTATTCAACCTTACTCCTTCTGGAACTATTTTCTCTTTCTCTCGCAATTGCATCTTTTACACACTCTTCCAAACCTGAGAAAAAAAAAAGAAAAACAATCCCGTTATACAGTTTCTCAAAGGTGAAGGCCATACTGTTGGGAGTAGGTTTACAAGTGCATATGATGTGTACATTTTCTTGAGTTCCACTTGTTCATTTAAAGCACAATCCACATTTACATATGAAGCACTCAATAAAAATAATACATTAGAAAGTGAAGTTGGGACATGGTGCAGGAAGTCCCACAATGTAGACAGGTGTGCTGGAGGGCTTACCCGAGAAAAGAAGAGGGAGAAATAAGGAAGACATGCTTAGCAATTATCCCAGCAAGACAGAAACAAGCTCCGAGGGATTCTGGAAGGAAATGACTACAAGACAAATGTACCATGAACAGGTAGAGGCATTGTTGGCGTGATAGGTAGTAGGGATGTGTCTGAAATGAAAAAGATACTTAAATTGCCATTGCAACTGGTACCGAATGTGCCATCATTGTAGATTAAATACCATGAATGTACGCTCTATATTGAATTCGACACACAAGTCCTACATACCTATAACGATAAACAGCATAGTTGTGCAGCAAAGGTTATCACTGCATCTGGTATATACATGAACTATGAGGTGCCTCGAAAAGTCTGAGGGCAACAAAATTCTTTCTTACAAATCCAATAGCTGTTGATGCCTTCATCTGCATGAGACCACCCCATGAGTTCAGTGAGCGAGAGAGAGAGATTATAAAACATGTAAAATCATGAATGGCAAATAATATGCCATTAAATTTTTTATAAGTGTAAGAGCCTGAACATTCAAACACAATTGTACAATAAAATATTATAAACAACATCTAAAGGAATAATATTATCCATCATATTATCTAATCTGCACAATACATACATTTCCTGCAGTCTGGAAGGCGATGTTCGCCCACTAAAATCCACTGGTCCTTTACCCTGTTGGTCAAGCGTGGTTAATTTTGACAACCATTGCCACCAAGCAGCCTCAGTTCTGGGGGACGTTCCAACATACCGAAGTCACGACTCCCCATGATGTGATGATCGCGAGAAGCCATTCATAGTGTTCTGTCTCATAGAAGTGATCAGATTTTTTTTTTAAGTAAACATATTCATGGGCCGAGCAAAAAATAAAGTAATCATCCACTTTAAAGCAACAAAAAAATTACTCACGCGTTACTCAGGTTAGGTTAGTTTACTGCTTATTGAGGAAAAAGAAAGTGCTGACTGATTGAGGGATTAAAAAATATCTATGTAAAAAAAAAAAAAATAACAGTCACATAAACGGGGGATATTTCCGCAATAAAGAGGGTCCCTAAAACCAATCTTTTACCTAATTTATTTATTGAAAAAGCAACTAAACCCATTGTTTGCATAAATAATTCAGGTAAAGCTTAATTAATGTACCTGAAATAAAATGTCCCAGATACAAACCATCAGCACTATGCAGTGTATCAAGACCATGCTGCATTCCTGGTCTGCGGCAATGGTCCTAGATGCTTGATAAAAAAGAGAAAGAACAAATTAAATGGTAAAGAACATTTCTGCATCGTGAGTTCTAAGTTGGGTTGTTTTGCCCTGGTGAATTCCTTATCAGCGACAATGCCATGAACATTCCACGGTATTTCAAAAACAAAGTTGTGGTTTATTCGTACTATGTCGATGTTGCAAAATTTACGGTAACTGGAAATTTCAGTACCTTTAGACTATTAATTTAAGGTTTTCCTAGACTTACAGGTATTGTATTGTGGAGTGCAATGGCGGAGCGAATACAAACATTAATTATTAGTAGATGTTGGCCTGCCTTTCGGTTTAAACCCGTACGTACCCTAACATGCGCTAGTCCAGGCGCTCTAACCAGACCTATCTGTGAACCAGCAACGACAGTATGACCTCAGACACAGTTCTGACTGTTAAACAAAAGGCCATGACTCCACCCAGTTACCCATGACCTCCGACGATGTATGTGACTATAGACCGGACTAATAACGTGTGCTGCGATGATGAGTAACAGTAGGGGGAGGTGGTGTGGGTGTAGGGGGGGGTTGGGAGCAGTAGAAATGTAGTAGTGCGTTATGGGTTTTCGCATGAGACAAAGAGGGAGTTAGGAAGGGAGAAAAGTGGTATGAGAGGAGGACGAGGAGGAGGAAGGAGGGGATGGTATCATAGAGGGACAAGGGAAGAGGAAGAGGAGGGAGGAGAGGAAGGAATCCTCTTCCTTCTCCTACAGTGGTACCAGGGTACCAGGAAAGACCAGGTACGGAATTTTTCCTTCCAAACGGCATTACAAAAATTGACATCTCTCGAGCTTCGGCTTGACCTGAGATGACTTTCGCTCCGACACCGACCTAAACTTGCTATGGAGTTCAGGGACAAGTAGATAGGAAGGTGTTTGTGTTAGTTTAGAGGGGATGCGGTGTGTGGGAAGAAGTGTGGATGGGGGAGGGTAGAGGGGAGGAAGGAGGCAGTTAGTGGTAGGTGGTGGTAGAGGTTGGGGTTCGGTCAGTTTGGTGGATTTTCAGCATGGGTAGTAGAGTTTGGGTTGCCTCTCTGGTTGAAGCGAAATATAAAGGGGATATATGATAGTAGTAGTGTTGGTAGTAGCAGTGGTCGGTGGTAGTAGTAGTTGTCTTAAGAAAGGTAGAGGTAGTATGGTTCTTAGTAGTAGTTGTCTCAGAAGTAGTAGTAGTAATAGCTTAGAAAGTAAATAGTAGTGTGGTAGTAGTAGTAGTAGTTTTAGAAGTAGTAGTAGTTGGGAAGTACGTAGTAGTGGTAGTAGTAGTCGTTTTAGAAGTATCATGAAGTATTTAGAAGCTCATGTTACTTTGAATATTTGATTTTAATATTCAACCTAAGAGGAAAAACCAGAGGAAGACAAAGGAAGACGGAAGAGGAGAAGGAGGAGGAGGAATACATAGAAATAACATAGGAAGAAGGAGGAGGAAATAATAGAAATAATAGGAAGAGGAGGAATACATAGAAATACATACATGGAAGAAGGAGGAGGAATTAATAGAAATACATAAGGAAGAATGAGGAGTAGGAATACATTAGTAAACTACATAGGAAGGAGGAGGAAGACATAGAAATACATAAGGAAGGAGGAGGGGAGGAGGAATAATAGAAATACATAGGAAGGAGGAGAGTCTTAACTGAGGTCTGAGTGAGGCTCTTGAGTTGTGGGTGCGGCTGACCTTTTGAAGGTGGCGGGAGAACCTGCTGCTGAAACAAGGGTACAAAAGGTTGAAGGAAAACCACCACCCACCCACCTAAAACAATGAATATATAATAGTAAATACAAGCAAGAAAATACAATTAATCTTAGCCCTTTTAGCTTATAGTTTAGCTTAGTTGTTAATTAAACTAAATATAAATGGCCCTAAAAAAAATTTATAAATCTAACTATGATACATAAAACTATAATCTAAAATAATAAAACTATAATTAAATCTAACACTATACAACTAAATTTATAACACAACTATAATCTAAATATAACTAGTATAATCTAATAAAACATAATCTAAATTAATATAAAACTAAATCTAAATCTAACTATAATCTAATAAAACTATAATCTTAAATCAAATTAATCTAATAAAAAATTATAATCTAAATCTAATTAAAATCTAATAAAACTATAATCAAATCTAACTTATAATCTAATAAAACTATAAATAAATCTAACTATAAATTATAAAACTATAATCTACAATCTAACGATAAAACTAAATATAACAAAACTATAATCTTAAATCTAACTATAAAACGAAATATAAACAAACTATAATCTAAATCAACTAGGTATAATCTAAAATATTAAAACTATAATCTAAATCTAACTAAATCTAAAATAAGAAAACTATAATCTAAATCTAACTATAATCTAACAATAAAACTATAATCTAAATCTAACTATATTCCAATAAAAACTAATATCTAAATCTAAGTACAATCTAATCAAACTATAATCTAATGTAACTAAAATCTAATAAAACATAATCTAAATCTAACTATATTCCAATAAAACTTAATTAAATTGACTAAAATCTACAATAAAACTATAATCTAACTCTAACTATAAAAACTAAATCTAACCCCGCCCTACAAACCTTGGCCAGCGGTCTAGACTGTGCTGAGGGCGACGGCGGAGTAGCAACTTATTTATTCTTATTAGATCATTTTTGTCAGTGATTTTGACCCAAGTAACAGCTTTCCAAGAGGTTTGAAGGTTAGTAGAAGACGTGTGTGACAAACGTTTAGTCCTTCATAAGGTAGGAAGCGAGATAAGGGAGGGGCGATAAAACGGGGTGCAGTCAGTTCGCACACAAGTTGTTTCGTACACCAGTAGATTCGTACACCAAAAAGTGGTTTCGTAGTCTATATGAAACCATAGTCGTTTCGTACACTCAGCTCAGAGTTGAACTTGACTACTAAAGTTACGAAACGACACCAGGTATGTACAAAAAAACTCAAAATCAGTGTACGAAACAACTAACAAAACCTGGGTACGAAAAAACTTGTGTACGAAACTCCCTGTAACCGATAAAACAAATCTTTACCCTTACCCTGTACAGCCTGAGTTGATGACAGACTGCAACGCATCATCACATTGTTGGGTTGAATCCTCCTCCTCCATAGTGGCGAGTGGTGGTAGTGGTGGTGGTGATGGTGGTGACAGGTAGTTATGGTGATAGGTAGTGGTAGCTGAAAAAATTATAAAAAAATATATAAATCAACTGTAATTCTGAAAGGTGCACAGTCAGTTCGTACACATTCTACACAAGTTGTTTTGTACATCAAAAAGTTGTTTCATAGTCTATATGAAACCATAGTCGTTTCGTACACTCAGCTCAGAGAGTTGAACTTGATTACTAGAGATACGGAACACCAGGTATGTACGAAAAAACTCAAAATTAGTGTATGAAAAAACTAACAAAACCTGGGTACGAAACAACTTGTGTACGAAACTCCCTGTAACCTTCTGAAATGAGCATACTCGCTAATTATAAACTAAAATAAACTAAACTAAACTACCACCACCGCAGATCTTTAGACCAGTGGTTCCCAACTGGATTCGGCTCGTGGACCCCTAACGGTCTTCGGGCACTTTCCGTGGTCCCCGCCTCAATTTTGTCAAAAACGCGAATTTCAATTTCAATGCGAGACATCTGCGAAGTACAATTATATTTTATTTTTGACATGGTCACAGCGATCAAAACTGTATGTATCAAACAAGTCGTAATACAATGATTTAACTCAGACAATACAATGATGAAAACTCAGACACACTCATTTACACAGACAGAAAACACACACACACACACACACACTCACTCACTCACACTCGAAGACCACACTCATCAGTCAGTCACTCACTTCACTCACTCACGCGAATTTCAATTCAATGCGAGACCTGCTCTTTGCAGTCCGCGACCAGTTTTAATATGTTGGTTTGGTCTCAGAACATGCGAGTCTCATATCACTACTCATTTCAAGTCGATTTCCCCTTTTTTGGCTTCAGATCAAACATCACTGAAAACCGCTTCACACAAGTACGTCGTAGGAAAGGGGAGAAACATCTGCGCTGCCTTGTTGCAAAGACGTGGATAGGTTTTCCTGCTGTTGTAGCCAAAATTCGCTGAGGCTTAGCTTTCGGATTTCTGCCTTGGCCACTGCTGATTCTCGGAGCATGAGCACTCCTCTGCCTCCTCCATTTCGTCGTCCACGACCGCTCCGAATGGGTCTTTGTACCATGGGTAGTAGGCCGGTTCGACGCGTCGAAGTAAGCCTTGAACTCACTCGTGAGCCTTTCGAGATGCGCAGCGATGGACTCCTTCAAATCATCAGGGAGGTCAAGTTGTTGCTGTTCTGCTTTCCATTGCTGGATGCCTTCCCCCTGTCGAGGAGGAAGGCATCCAGCAATGGAAAGGCAGCGACGTTCCCTCGGTGCAGTCTCCGAATCCAGAGGGCAATTCGAGCCCCCAATCCGGCGAGTTTGTCCTTCACGTCCGATACAGACCCTCACGGCTCTGGAGGTGACATTTACCTCGTTCAAGGTGCCGAAAATGTCTGCCAAGTACGCCAGCTTCATCAGAAAACTCCGGGTTTTTGTATTTTTTCGTGGCGATGATCTCTCTGGTTTCCATCTCGCGAAGGAAGATCTCCACTTCCGTGTGCATTTTCAAAGACCCTGGCCAGGCACTTTCCCGCGAGAGCCAGCGAACCTGAGTGGGGTTTAAGAGGAGGCTCGAGGGTCGAGCCCATTTCCTGTGCCATCAGATCGAAGAGCCGGTGGTTCTTGGCGCGCCCTCGGTTTGAAGTTGATGGAGCTGATCACGGATTTCGAGCAAGACATAAAACTCAGGAGGCATCGGTCTTCGAGCAGAGCGTATCGGTGAAGAGAGCAGTGCGAATTGGAGATGTGGGGCCCCACTTACTCTTCACGCGGGTCACGAATCCTGTCCAAACACCGATCATGGCTGGCGCTCCATCAGTGCAAAATGTGCTGGAACTGCACCCAAACGACAGCCCATTCTTTTCGAAAAAGTAATCAAACAAGCTTCTTGACCTCCTCCCCCGTCGTTGTGGTAGTCAGGAGCTCGCAGAAAAGGAACTCCTCCTTCACCTTCTTCCCCTTTTTCGTAGCGGACAAAGGCGATCAGCTGACTTTGGTTCGCTATGTCGGTAGACTCGTCGAGTTGAAGACTTGCCCGAAATGCACTGGCCCGGATCTCTTGGCACACTTGGTTGCACACGTCGGCCGCCATGTCGTCAATCCTCCGCCGTACGGTGTTTGTTGGAGAGTGAGATCTTTGAGATCTCCCGCTTGGCCTTGGTCTCCGAGAACATTGCGAACCATGATCTCCGCGCATGCTTGATGAGCTCTTCGCCGATCGTATGCGCCTTCTTCCTCTCCGCGATCTTCAGGCAACTTCGAAGCTGGCTTGAACCATAGGCTTGGATTCGGGTTGGAATCCGTAAGTAGGCAGAGTAAACCCTTTCTTATCAAAGCGTTTCCTCTTGGCTTCAAGGTCTTCCTCGGTCAGCTCAATATTCGGGTGTAGATTGCTCTGGTGGTGCGACAACTTCGCCGGTTTTAGGGAGCAGTTGGCCAACACAGTGGAGCAGTGGATGCATTTAGCCGCGTCCGTCCGTCCCGCGAGAACTTGGTGAAGCCATACTGCTGGTAGGTTTCGTTCCACTTCCTCTTCTTGGCGTTGAAGCCCTCTGCGAAGTACAATTTTATTTTTTTTTGACATGGTCACAGCGATCAAAACTTATGTATCAAACAAGTCGTAATACAATGATTTAACTCAGACAATACAATGATGAAAACTCAGACACACTCATTCACACAGACAGACACACACAACACACACACCCCTCACTCACTCACACTCGAAGACACACACTCCTCAGTCAGTCTCACTCACACACACACACACACACACACAAAAACACCACACACACACACACACACACACCAACACACACACACTCACTCACTCACTCTCAGACACACATTCACACAGACAGACACAACGGACCTGCACAGAGGACAGTGGAGAGGTTACTGAGAGCGGCAGTGCGAGAGGAAGCCTAGCTGGCTTGGCGGGCTCGCTTGAAAGTAATCCTATCAGAAGCGTTCCCTCGAGAGTGACGTCATTTCTTTCTCTATCTCTCACACTTATTTTGATAAATAAGTCTTATTGGAAGAAGGTCTCTTTTCTGAAAGGTGAAAAGGCTGTTATTTATTTTTTAAAAAAGACTCTGAGTTATAAATATATGCAGAACTCTTGTTTTTTTTATATTTCATGTTTTGGAAACGGACGAATGAGAGACGTTCCCCCCGAAAAGACGTCATTGCCTTCCTGTTGTTTAAAAAATACACCGAAGGACATTCTTTATAAGACAATTTTTGCATGTAATAAAGGGCGAAAAGAATTATGCTATGTGATTTTTAAAAGATTTTTCTTATAAATCTTGCTCGTAAAAATAATTCATTTATGTTCGTTGTTAATAACTCGTTCAAAAATGTTTTTAAATAGTCACTCAAGAAAAATCTTTGGGAAGCTATTAAAAGAAACGAAGGCAAGCGAGTTACTAGGTGATACTTGATTATTTTGAAAAAGAAATAGAGAAAAAAAAAATGATCATTACACGTGGACCCCCGGCCAGGCCTTCGTGGACCCTCAAGGGGTCCACTGGACCACTGTTGGGAACCACTGCTTTAGACATTTACAAGCAGAATACAGCCGCCGTGCCTTTACCCGCGGACTCGGGGGTTACCGAGCCGTATCTTCAGCTGTGGTATGACGTGTACTGCCAGCTTGTTCATGGATAATAAGGTACACTAAGCAATATCATATCCCGGTTATCCCCGTATTCCATCTTTCCCTTACCCCGCCAGCCCAAACCCTATAACTATCAAAATAAAATAACAAATAATGTGGATGTCGTGTTTCTCGACTTTGCTAAAGCCTTCGACAAGGTTGATCACGGCATCCTTCTCCATAAAATCAAGGCTCTGGGGTTAAGAGGCAAGTTAGGAATTTGGCTCCACGATTTCCTTACAGAGAGAGTCCAATCAGTAGTAGTGGACGGTCAAAGCTCAAAAGAAGACACCGTTATGAGCGGGGTGCCTCAGGGTTCAGTGTTGGGTCCCCTCCTCTTCCTGATACATATGAGAGATATTGGAGAGGAAGTAAGTGACTCAGTCCTGTCCTCCTTTGCTGACGACACAAGTATCAGTCGCCCCATCAGTAATGTGCAAGAAGTGAAACACCTGCAAGAGGACCTGAATAAAGTGTACTCTTGGGCTACAACTAATAATATGACATTCAATGAAGAAAAATTTGAAATGCTGAGGTGTGGCCCTGACTGCAGCAACATCAAGACAACAACGACGCTGCACACAGAGGGAGGAAGTCACATCACCCCAACACCTCATGTCAAGTGCCTTGGAGTTTACCTTAGTGCTGATGGCTCCTTCTCACACCACATCACGGAGACTGTCAGGAAGGCAAGGGGGATGGCGCGCTGGGTCATGAGAACTTTTGCCTCCAGGGAGCCTGAGGTTATGCTAACCCTCTGGAAAGCCCTGGTACAGCCCTTAATGGGTTACTGTAGCCAGTTGTGGTCCCCTCACAAGAAAGCTGACATCCAGAGACTTGAGGCTGTTCAGAGGTCATTTACCAAGCACATAAGAGGACTACATGACCTTAACTACTGGGACCGCCTCAAAATACTAGGAATTTACTCACAGCAAAGACGGAGAGAAAGGTATCGTGCCATCTATATATGGAAGGTCCTGGAGAAACAGGTGCCAGACCCCACGTCCTTGGCACTCCAGGCACACTTAAATGAGCGGACTGGACGCAAGTGCAGTAGAAGAGCCCTCCCTTCAAAGGCCCCGGGGAGATGCAAGACCTTACTGGCTGCCAGTCTGGCTCATGAAGGGCCCAAAATCTTCAACAGCCTCCACAAAAATGTGAGAAACATCACAGGGTGCTCCGTCAACACCTTTAAATATGGACTGGACAAGATACTACGGACAGTGCCGGTGTCGTGCAGGAAATCGGCCCGCGTCGTAAATCGTCCCGCAGAAGCTTATTTAACCTAAATAACTCTACAAAACCTATCCTAAACCTACCGTAACCTAAACCAGACCTAAACATAACTTAAATATAACTTAAATTAAACCTAGAAAACTATATGTGGCGATCTGAGGGAAGAAAACATAAGAAAGCTACAAGAGGCCGTGAGACCTATACACTTGGTAGTTCCTGTTACTTAACACCATAGCCTACATCTGCCTTTCATCCCCATCCATTAAACTGTCTAGTCTCCTTTTAAAACTCCCTATTGACTCCGCATTGACCACCTGACGACTGAGTCCATTCCAGTCATTTACCACCCTACTTATGAACCATTTTTTCCCTATTTCCTTTCTATGTCTACGCTTTTCCAGCTTGAGTACGTTACTGCGTGTTCTACCCTGGTTACTAGCCGTAAGAACTTTTCCTACATCGCCTTTATAATATCCCTTTAACCACTTTAAAAAAAATCTATCAGATCGCCCCTCAGATCGGCAAACATAGTTTTTAGGTTTAGGTTAAGTTATATTTAAGTTATGTTTAGGTCTGGTTTAGGTTAAGTTAGGTTTAGGATAGGTTTGTGTTAGGTTTTGTAGAGTTATTTAGGTTAAATAAGCGTCCGCGGGACGATTTACGAAGGGGGC
The DNA here is from genome assembly GCA_016584305.1 of Chionoecetes opilio. Taxonomy (NCBI): domain Eukaryota; kingdom Metazoa; phylum Arthropoda; class Malacostraca; order Decapoda; family Majidae; genus Chionoecetes; species Chionoecetes opilio. The sequence goes on from JACEEZ010025163.1 coordinate 184,776, forward strand.
CGATTTCATCACAACACCGGATGAACCTCCAGTACCGGGATACACTGCCAAGTGTAGGACCTCCAACACTATACCGAACCAGGTGGCCCTGTTAGACAGGGACGCCAGGACTGGCAGCAGCGGTGGACCACCACGACTGTGAGGCTTTGCCTCTTAACAACACCAAGTAAACCAAGTAAGTAAACCAAGTATCACCTCTCCCGCCTCTCACACAACCCCGCCAGCCTCCACAACCTCACCACACCACTATCAAACCTCCATACTCCACCCTATGCCTAAATAAACCACAATAAACTTATAATAAAGGCGTATTACCTCAAAACGTAGCGGTGGACGGCCTGGTCTGGAGCTGAGGAGCATTCAAAGTTTCAAACGCCAGCGGCCCAGCGGCCATCAAACAAGGGTTTCCACTTTCCTCACAGGCTCACGAAATTTATTATATGTAAATCAATGTACAGAATTTGAAAAATGTATTCCTTTTATGTGTAAACATTCTAAAACAACAGTTATATGATGATATTGATGTAATAATACATCAGTGGTGATAACCAGCGGCTACTTGACGTAAGACCTCCGTACCAGCAGGCCCGCTGCGGTGTATATTTGAAGTGCACAAGAAAATATTAAGTTCTGCAGCATGTTCCTCTTCATAAACATGAACATGTTGAAGTTTTCATCAGACAGGGAGCTCCTCTTGGCCCTGTTGATGTCCTTGCCTTGCTTCCCGCAGCACATGATGCGGGCGGGAGTTTACTGCTGAATCATCATAACATTATTGTACCTCTGATGAAAACTTCAACATGTTCATGTTTATGAAGGGGAACATGCTGCAGAACTTAATATTTTCTTGTGCACTTCAAATATACACCGCAGCGGGCCTGCTGGTACGGAGGTCTTACGTCAAGTAGCCGCTGGTTATCACCATTCTGATGCAATACTACATCAATATCATCATATAACTGTTGTTTTAGAATGTTTACACATAAAAGGAATACATTTTTCAAATTCTGTACATTGATTTACAAATAATAAATTTTCCTCTCTGAAAATACACCAGCGGCACTACGGAGGGCATCGGGAGGCAAAGTTGCCGCTGGTGGCCGCCGTTCACCGCTCTAATGCCTACGTAGGCCCGCCGGTGGTGGTTAGCTGGGGTGTTGACATGCTGGGCTGTGTAGGTCAACACCAACCCAAAGGTGAGGGTGTCTGTGGGTGGGTGTGTCTGTGTATGCGTGTGGGTGGGTGTGTGTGAGGATGTGGTGTGTGTGTGGTGTGGTGTGGGTGATTACAGGAAGTTTCGACGGAATGCACCAAAGACCCTACACGCAAGATAGGAAAGCAGGTGTTTCGGAGTGTGCTGTCGTGTTTGGACAGCCGCTAGGTAGCAGCACCGGCGCTCGTTGTTTTATTGTATATATATTAGTTGTTACTTCTCACAATAGTGCGGCTTTGTGGTGTAGTGGGTAGCGCGCACAGCTGCGGCTCCGCGGGCCCGGGATCAATTCCCACCTGGTGATACTATATTTCAGTATATATTATTATCATGTCTGATTGTGTATGTGTGTGAGTGTGTGTGCTAAAAATGCATAGAGTATTATTGATCTTGATGTCAGAGGGAGTAATAATTTGATTTAAATAAGTCCTCAATCAACAGTTACATTGGACGCCACAGATGGCGCTCGTGTTAGACATCACAAATTATGCTTAGGCTAGGGCCTCAGCTTTCCTATCTTGCTTGTAGGGTCTTTGGAATGCACTTTCGACGGTAGAAAATGAAGGTTTCGACGGTACCGTCGAACTCCGTCGAAACTTCCAATATGTCTATCATAGAGTAAAACCTAAAGATATTTTGTCATTGAGAGGATTAATATAAAATACAAAGTTACTACCGTAGATCATTGCCCACCAAAAGTAAAGTGAAAAGCATATACAGCCAAGAACCCCCTATATCTTTCGTTGTTTCCCACCATAACGTGGTAACACCTATTAAACTTAGCTTGTCTATCATTAATATTGTATTTAATAAAATCAATTAGCGATAACGACTAATAAACAATGAACAACAGTACTGTTTGTGCGGCTTTATCCTCAGGATAAAGCAGTTCTCTCCTGATGGTCACAGTAAATTAGCCTACAGAAAACAGCACTTAAGTTTGTGGGGAAACAAGTGTTAATGTTGTTATAAGTTTTAAATGTTACATATTGTTTACAAATACGTATTTTCATTTATATCAACGATACGGTACGTTAAATTGCGCATGATGAAAGATTTAAAATATTATGAAGGGAATGAATGAGAGGGTTCGACGGCGCTTACTTGTAGCGCATTTTCGTGACGTTCACCGCCCTGGTTCAGTCCAGTCCGGACCGGGTCAGGGTGGACTGATGGTCGAGAAAATACATCGAGACTAGCCCCGTCCCATTCGTCGTTCCTATTGGCTGGGGGATCGAGTGGGCGGTACTGAACTGAACTGTGGAGGCGGCAGGCGTCCATCTTGTCAATATCCTTTTTGTCGTCCGCCTTTTAACCTGTGCTGAAGACTTTACAACTACCACGCCTGTGATACTTTAGTCTTATGGTCGGCCATCATGGTGTTTCATGTCTTATCAGCAGCACGATAAGCTCCTGGTCGCCTTCCCCGCTGACTGTAGTGCGCATGCGCCAGTTCTCCCCACACTGGTCCAAGGTGGTCCTGCTATCTGGGTCGGACCGGACTGGACTGGGCTAACCCGTTCTAGACTGCCTCGCAAAAACAGTGACCGCCCGGGACTAGCCCAGTCCAGACCGGGCCAGAGCGGTCGCGAAAATACGCTATTGGTTTACTTGGTCTTGTTAAGAGGCAAAGCCTCACAGTCGTGGTGGTCCACCGCTGCTGCCAGTCCTGGCGTCCCTGTCTATCAGGGCCACCTGGTCTGGTATGGTGTTGGAGGTCCTACACTTGGCAGTGTAACCCGGTACTGGAGGTTCATCCGGCACTGTCCGTAGTATTTTGTCCAGTCCATATTTAAAGGTGTTGACAGAGCCCCCTGTGATGTTTCTCACATTTTTGTGGAGGCTGTTGAAGATTTTGGGCCCTTCATGAGCCAGACTGGCAGCCAGTAAGGTCTTGCATCTCCCCGGGGCCTTTGAAGGGAGGGTTCTTCTACTGCACTTGCGTCCAGCCCGCTCATTTAAGTGTGCCAGAAGTGCCGAGGACGTGGGGTCTGGCACCTGTTTCTCCAGGACCTTCCATATATAGATGGCACGGTACCTTTCTCTCCGTCTTTGCTGTGAGTAGATTCCCAGTGTTTTGAGGCGGTCCCAGTAGTTAAGGTCATGTAGTCCTCTTATGTGCTTGGTAAATGACCTCTGAACAGCCTCAAGTCTCTGGATGTCAGCTTTCTTGTGAGGGGACCACAACTGGCTACAGTAATCCAGTAAGGGCTGTACAGTCACGCCACATACTTCGCGAACACTTGGGGCGAGGCAATCCCATCAATTTCTCAAATCTTTTCCTTGTCTACAAATGTTCGCTCAGTCTCCTCTTGGAGACCCGCTCCACCCCCCCCTAAATAGCCACACCTGTTTCAAACCTCCCGACTTTATAGCTCCCTGATGAGTAATTATAGTTTTAAATCCCGCACCAACAGCTAATGACAATTTAACAGCTCCCTCCCTCCCTCCCTCTTTCCCTCCCTTCCTCCTTCCATTGAGCCCTTCAACTGGGTCCTTCCTCCATCAGACAGGATGAAGTAACTTTTAAAATATTTACATTCTTTGTTTTTGGAAAAAGTAATGGCTATAGCAAAATATATTCGTAACATTGAGAGGAAGGTGTGACCATCCCGGTGTGTATTCCATTATATATGTATGTGTGTGTGTGTATGTGTGTGTGTGTGTGTCTGTGTGTGTGTGTGTATGTGTGTGTGTGTGTGTAGATGTGTGAATGATGTAGCCAATAATATTGTTTGGAAATATCTATAATTAAAGTATTTTAAATTTTACATTATGTATGTGTATTAGGGTGCCAATAGCGCATAGGGGTAATTTTTCAAAGTCAATATTTTTTCACGTACTTTTGTGGTATTCTGCCTTGTACTTAGAAACTGTCGTGTGCAAAGTTTCAGGCTAATCGGTTGATATTTCGAGGTGGCGGATCGATCTTGAACATTTCCTCTTTTCGCCCTCAGGTCATGACCACGAGAAAGCAAACTGAAGTTTGGCTTCTTGGCCATAGTGTTCCTACTATCACAGGAGCAAAACTTCCCAGCCGTGGAGACGTTTTACGACGATTTTTCTACGCACACAAGGAAGAGAAGAAGACGGTGCAGCAGAGTGCAGCTGAGGCTGCAAAGGAGGTCCTCGACTTCTGGACACGAGCTAGGATCCCCACCATCTCAGAAACTAGCGTGAGGAGGAAGATCACTGGACTTTTCGACGAGTGGAAGATCCTGAGCAAAAGCAAGAATAACTCTTGAGTCACGCCTGCCGAAAAACAGAAGACCTTCCAAGAAAGTCTCCCAGACCTTTTGGACATCGCCCACTCCGACGCCCTCACTCTGATGACCATTCCTGAAGACAAGGAATTCCTTCTTGCCCAGCGGGAGAAGGGGAGGCGGGGTTCGAGGGGCTGGTCTGGACAAGAAGCTGAAAGAATCGGTTTCCCCGGACGTGAAAGCTCTCTCTCACGTAGCCGTCAACAGACGCCAAAAGGAGAAGAGATGGTGGAGCTGGAGTCGTCATCGTCTGAGTCATCAAGTCCACCCAAAAAACGCTGCCAACACATCGACTTCTTCTTCCGAGGGCCGGGGGTCGCTTCTCCCCAAAGCGATTGAGGACACGGGGCACGAAGTCCGTCCTATCCCCTGATCTCGTCGGAGCCCTTGACAAAAACTGGGGTCAGTAGCCGCCAAGCCCTTCGAATTGTGGCGGCTACGGCAAGTAGTTTGGGGGCCACGATCCACAAGAGCTTGTGCTGAATCCCGAGTCCATTCGACAGGCAAGAGCGAAGTACAGGTCCACTTTGGCGAATGACATCAAAGAGACTTTCAGTCCTCTTACCCCTCTTACCGTTCATTGGGACGGGAAGATCACCTCAGGACGATGGCACTCGCGCCGAAAGACTCGCCATCCTCGTCACAGGAGAAGGAGTGGAGAAGCTCCTAGGAGTCCCGAAACTGCACTCCGGAACTGGGGGATGCCGCCGCTACAGCGGTGTTCGAGGCTCTAGAAACTGGGGGCCCCGGGAAAACGAGTCGTGGCGATGTGCTTCGACACAACCAGTGCCAACACTGGAGCCATCAATGGTGCATGCACCATCTTGCAACAGAAGATCGGCCGACCCCTCTTTTCCCACTTGCTTGCCGTCATCACGTCCACGAACTTGTCCTTGAGAAGGCCTTTTCTACGTGTTTGGGGTCATCTTCTGGTCCTGAGATCACCATTTTCCCTCCTCGCTTCAAGGACTACTGGTCTTACATCAACCAGTCGGCAATAAACCCTCCCACCAAACGAAGATCTGCCGGAGACTCTGGTCTCCAAGAGGGACGATCTCATTAAAGGGTTTGAAACTCTGCTTCAGACAAAGCAGCCCCGTGACGACTATAAGGAACTCGCTGAGCTGAGCATCCTTTTCCTCGGCGGCGCTCTTCCGAAGACCTCGATCCGTAGCCCCGGAGCGCTTCATCGAGCGCGTTGGATGGCGCGTATCATTTACGCTCTGAAGATGATCTTGTTTCGGGAGCAGCTGACTGGAGTCGTCAAAACTCGAGAAATGTCAGCCCTCCAGGGTTCTCATCGTTTCGCAACTGAGATCTACGTCCTGCGATGGTTCGAATCGACGGTTCCATCCTACGCTCCCGCCAACGATCTTGGATTCGCTAAGGACATCCTTCAGTAACACGACGAAAGTATTCGGAAGGCCTGCTTCACCACTCTGAGCCGCCATTTCTGGTACCTTAGCGAAAGATTCATTGGCCCCGTCCCCTGTTCGACTCGCGTCTCCCTGTCTCCGACAAACAAGCAATTGTACACAATGTACAGGCCATTCTCTACGATGAAGGAGCCGAGGAAACCCGCCAAGCGAAATAAACCTCCCATCATCACAAGTTCCCGCCCGGGAAAAAACTGCCCTCCTTCGCCACGAAAAATTCCTCCGCCTCTTCGAAGCTCTTGATATCAAGACCGACTTCCTGTCCGCCAACCCTCGGAAGTGGCAGGAAGAGGAATCGTACGTCGAGGCCTGCCGCCGAATCGAGGGACTTCGCGTCGTCAACGACACAGCCGAGCGAGGAGTGGCGCTCATCCAGTCCTTCAACCTCCGGCTGACCAAAGACGAGGAACAGCGCCAGGGTTTCCCCCTCCAAGTTGTGGAGGCCCATCGCCATCAACAGCCCGGGACCTCGAAGGCTTCCCTTCCCCGGCCAAGCCGGCCACAATGAGTAGGGTGGCTCCCCATGATACCCCCCCCCCCCCACCGAGGGGCTAATACTCACCAAGAGGGGGACCAGCAGCCCTGCTGGGGAAGGGATGTCCAGCTTGTCCGCTTTCAAGAGATGACATCCCCTCCTTAATAGGCCAGTGCATAAGGGTAAATAACAAAGTTGTAATCCGCCACCTCTAAATATCAACCGATTGAGGTCAAACTTTGCATACGATGGTTTCTTGCATAGATGCACCATTACACCAAAGTAGGAAGAAAAATTCAAACTTTTGATTTTTATTGGCACCCTAATATGTATATTCCTCATTGTGTGATAGTGTCAGAGAGAGAGAGAGAGAGAGAGAGAGGCTAATCTGGTAATTATGGGTTTAACTCCTGCACAAACCAACCACTAAAGACATTTTAATAAGGCGACGTCTCGAGGTGCTAAAACGTTATCCTTCTTGTGCCTAAAGCAAGGCTTTTTGATCCATTTACATCCTATAAGCTAAGTGGAGATGTCAGGGCAAGGACCCATATATAAAGCATGTAGTGAAAATGTGCAGTCACTTAGCCTTCACCAGCACTTCAGTCAGTACACACCACACACACACACACACACACACACACACACACACACACACACACACACACACACACACACGAACTTCGTATTAATATGATTAATATACTTTCTTTAATCAATAGTTTGTTTCACTTAATTTTATACTACAAAAATTTTATACTCTCTCTCTCTCTCTCTCTCTCTCTCTCTCTCTCTCTCTCTCTCTCTCTCTCTCTCTCTCTCTCTCTCTCTCTCTCTCTCTCTCTCTCTCTCTCTCTCTCTCTCTCTCGCTCTAGAATATACGATCGATTCAAATATGACTAGTTTACTACTGCTATGCCAAACATAGCATAGCAGTAGTAATAGTAGTAGCAGTAGTGGTGGTAGTAGTGCCTTGTTTAGCAGTAGGTGTTAATGAATAGTAATTATAGTTTTAAGTCTCGCAATTACACTAATGACAGTTTAACAGCTCTAATAGGGAGAGAGAGAGGGAGGAGGGAAGGAGGGAGGGAAGGATGGATGGAGGGAGGGAGACAGAAAGGAAAAGATGAAGGGAGGAGGGAGACAGAAGGACCACCAGGTAGGAGGAACAGGTGTTGTAAGAAGCAGGTAAGGGAAAGGAGAGAGGGAGGGAGACAAAAGAGTAGAGGAAGGAGAAAGGGAGAAAGGGTTACTGAAATTTAAGAGGAATGGGAGGGAAGAAAAAGATGACGTGAGAGAGAGAGAGAGAGAGAGAGAGAGAGAGAGAGAGAGAGAGAGAGAGAGAGAGAGAGAGAGAGAGAGAGAGAGAGAGAGAGAGAGAGAGAGAGAGAGAGAGAGAGAGAGAGAGGGAGAGAGAGAGAGAGAGAGATGGCGAGGGAGGGATAGATGGCCCCCGTGGGATTAACAACATCCCAGGGGAAGGAGGAGGAATGCATTGTCCAGACTTTGAGAATATGAACGATAATTTATTGGAAAATACGGAAAGGAAATGGAAGGAGAGGATCCGAGGCCTGTGTGTTCGCGAATTATGTGGAGTGACTGTACCAGGGCTTTCCAGAGGGTTAGCATAACCTCAGGTTCCCTGGAGGCAAAAGTTCTCATGACCCAGCCCGCCATCCCCCTTGCCTTCCTGACAGTCTCCGTGATGTGGTGTGAGAAGGAGCCATCAGCACTAAGGTAAACTCCAAGGCACTTGACATGAGGTGTTGGGGTGATGTGACTTCCTCCCTCTGTGTGCAGCGTCGTTGTTGTCTTGATGTTGCTGCAGTCAGGGCCACACCTCAGCATTTCAATTTTTTCTTCATTGAATGTCATATTGTTAGTTGTAGCCCAAGTGTACACTTTATTCAGGTCCTCTTGCAGGTGCTCCACTTCTTGCACATTACTGATGGGGCGACTGATACTTGTGTCGTCAGCAAAGGAGGACAGGACTGAGTCGCTTACTTCCTCTCCAATATCACTCATATGTATCAGGAAGAGGAGGGGACCCAACACTGAACCCTGAGGCACCCCGCTCATAACGGTGTCTTCTTTTGAGCTTTGACCATCCATCCACTACTACTGATTGGACTCTCTCTGTAAGGAAATCGTGGAGCCAAATTCCTAACTTGCCCCTTAACCCCAGAGCCTTGATTTTATGGAGAAGGATGCCGTGATCAACCTTGTCGAAGGCTTTAGCAAAGTCGAGAAACACGACATCCACATTATTTCCCGCTGCCAGGGTCTCTAGGAACCAGTTGTAGTGTGCCAGGAGTTTTGAGAGACAGGATCTCCCTTTCCTGAAGCCATGTTGATTTTCCATGTGAAGTTCTTGCCTTTCCATATGAGTAGTAATTTTGTCCCTCACACATTTTTCAAAAACTTTGATGAGGTGTGAAGTGAGAGCAACAGGTCTGTAGTTCTTGGCCAGACTCTTGTCCCCTCCCTTGTATATCGGGCTTACAGTGGCTCTCTTCATCAAGGCTGGTACTGTGCCTGCATCCATAGAGCACCTCCATAATTTGCGGATCGGATAAGCCAGGGCCTCACTGCACTTAAGGAGCAGAATGGCAGGTACTCCGTCCGGTCCAGCAGCTGAATTTGGTCTCAGCTCCTTAATGGCTCCCTGAATATCCTCAGTGGTCACCTCAATGTCAGTGAGGTGGTACTGGTGGTCTGAGTCCTCAGTAAAGAATGATACTGGGTTGTGAACTATTGACTGACTTTGTGGGGTGCTGAAGACACTGCTATATTGCTCTGTTAATATTTGGCACGTTTCCTCGGGGTCTCTTGTTATTGTGCCCACATCTGTACGCAGCGGCCCAATCTGGCTCTTAGTCTTGGAAAACTTTTTGCAGTAGCTGAAGAAGTATTTAGGGTTGTGCTTAATATTGCTTACTGCATGAGTTTCCTCCTCTGTCCTATGTTTTTCATGGGATTCTTTAATTTTGTGCTCAATTTGAGCTATCTTGGTGCTGATAGTAATCTTTCTTTCGTCATTTAGGGTGTTAGCCATCTTCTTAAAGAGGGCTGCTCTCTTCCTCATTAATAATCTCCTGTCCCTTGGGATGTTATGGCGTTGGGTACCTGTTGTGGTCCTCTTTGTGGGGATCTGTTTCTCACAGATCTCCAGTACTGTGTTGATCAAGGCTTGGAGCATGGTGTTTGGGTTGTTGCCTTTCATGATCTGGTCCCAGTTGGCCTCACCAAGACAGCACTGCATCTGATGCCACTCGATTGTGTCATTGAAAAATTTATATTTTGCAAAGGGTGTAGGATCTGTTAAGTTTGTTTTTACTGGTTCCATCTTGGCTTTCCTGTATGTAGTGTTGATGGTGACAAGGCTGTGATCCGAGTAAATTGTTTTCTCCACTCGGTACGTACTTATTGCTTCTTGGTTGTTGGTGAAGAGAAGATCTAAAATGTTGCGTTGCCTGGTAGGCTTTGTTATCTGTTGTGATAGAAAGACCTTTTCAGTAACCCCAAGAAGGAGTTTAGCTTGGGCTTGGTCTTCCAAGGTACCTCCAGAGATAGTGCCATCAGGCCATTGGATCAAAGGAAAGTTGAAATCCCCACACAAGATGGTATCTGGCATAGGTGTTGGTTGATCAGCAATTATTCTGTCAATGTTGTCTATTGCCATTTTGAGATTTTCCAAAGTACACTGAGGTGGGCGGTAGCAATTTATGATGATTAGGTTCATCGACTTAATGTGGATAGTTATTAGTTCTACTTGTCCATTTGAGAAAGAGAGTAGTGGTATTGTTTCCAGGGAGATATTGTGCCGTACGTATAACATGGCTCCTCCGTGGCTTCTTGTTTTCCTATCTGCTCTATATGGTGTGTAGTTGCTGAGGTGAATTTCCTCGTATTTCACTCCACTCCTCAAGTGCGTTTCAGTAAGGGCAATAACCAGTGGGTCCTCTTGCAGCGAAAGCTCCCTCAAGAAAGGAACTTTGGTCTGGTTTATTTTTGGATAGAGACCTTGGATGTTGCCCATTATGATGGTCTCTAACGGGAGGTTAGGGCACTTAGCCATGGGTGATGCATAGCGGGTGGGGCTTGTGGAGCTTGCTGCGCCCAACTCACACGGTTCTCCTTCAGGAGGTTGTTCAGTAGCATTGCCTGGGATTCCACGACTTTTGCTAGATTGGCCATGTCCGCTCTCATCCCATTTGCTAGCTCTAAAAAAGGATGAGTGAGTGAGGAGGCCGTGCCAAGGTTGGGTGTTGCTGCCTCAGGAGCATTGGCTGATGCATGACTTACTACCCTACTGGTTTGGGTGGCTGGCCGGGCTGCTACATTTTTCTTCCTCCTTGTGCCTTGGACGTGAGGGTATTTGCAGGATGCCAAGAGACATTCCTGGCTTTTTATAGAGTTCGGGCACATCATGGGATGGAACATGGAGCATTTCCTGCCTAGTTTGCACCCATGTTGTCCTCTGATACCATGAGTCATCAACTTACGGCAGGGTTTTGGGTGCCTAAAGTTGCAGTCTCTACCAGTTGGCCCATACATGCATACACCCATTCTATAGTATCGACATATGGGTGTTGCATGGTTTCCATTACCTTTGTTTGTTGAGGTAGGGAAGCTTTGTTGTTTTGCTGTCTGGTTGGTTGGGGTAGAGGGGCTTTGTTGTGCTGCCTGGATGGTTGGGGTAGAGGAGCCTTGTTGAGCTGCCTGGTTGGTTGGGGTAGAGGAGCTTTGTTGTGCTGCCTGGATGGTTGGGGTAGAGGAGCTTTGTTGGACTGCCTGGCTGGCAGTGTTATCTTGGGAGGCGACTAGACTGAGACGCATGTCCTCTGGGGAACTCCATGAATCAAGTGGTTCTCTGTCATTAGTGCTCCTCACAGCTTCCCCCCTCTCCGTTTGTTCGTTCTCAGTGACTGTTGGTTCTACATTCCTGTCTTGAGCTGCCTCAATGCTGTCATTTGCAACAGTTGTTTCGGGGTCTTGGGAACCTGTCACTGATTTCAGTAATAATTCATTTTGTTTGCATTCCTCAATAACTGTTGCCTTAGTGTCATAATCAGGGTAGTTTAACCTAGCACATGGTTGGCAGGTATACCTCCTGTTTGAGTTGACGATGCAATAATGCAGTATGTTGGTATTTCTGAGAACCGGTAGTGACTCCACATGTTGCAGTTATTACATTTGATACCAGAGTCACAATGTATATGGCATATAGTGCATGGGAAGATGTCATCGCTACCTTGGGCATCGTTGTTTACATCAGGGGTGGAGGTCGCCATTTTGGTTCAGCTGGTCTCGCCTACCTTTTATGTTGAATACCTCACTCCTCCTGAATTCTTGCCTCTGTTTCCCGTTTAAAAGGGAATCTGCAGGTGTTCACACTTGCCCTGGCGACTAGCTGTTGCGTGCTAGTGTCCAAAATACCGCGTAAGGATCAATTTTACGGAGGGCTGTTTTGCGTGTGTACACACCGCCACAACATTTGGCGGGCCTTTGGCGCTGACTTTGAAGATTCGACGGTGTCGTCGAAAACGCATTCCGTCGAACCTTCCTGTTACCGTGTGGGTGAGTACTTATTGCAGAATGGCATGAGTTTCACGTTTGAAGGTATCCCACAGTTCTACAGGGTCCCCGAGAGCACCGAGCACATCAAACCGATTTGAGACTGCCACCGCATACTCATGAGCACAAGTCAAGTCCTTCAGTTTCTCAAGATGAAACACAGTATGGTTACCTCTTGAGATTCTTCTGGACTTGACATGAAGCTTAAGTGTAGCAACAACAAGTCTGTGATCTGTTCCAAAGAACTCAGCACTCCGGTAAACCCTGCAGTTCTGGAGGATCCTCCAACGAGTACTAACGAGGATGTGGTCGATCTCCTTAGCTACCCCTCCGGCATTACTATACCATGTCCAGCGGTGCAGCTCTGGCCTCTGATACCAAGAACCTGCAATTCTCAACCTTCTGGATCTTGCAAACTTCAGAAGCAGAGAACTGTTGGTGTTTCTGGTACCAGAGCCATGGGGACCAACACATAACTCGTAGCCATCTCTTACAGTGCCAGTAGTAGCATTGAAGTCGCCCGAGACAATGAGTGTGTCCCGAGGAGGACACTGGTCTAAAACAGAGTCGAGTTTGGCGTAGAACATCTCCTTCTCTTCAGTTTTACGCATCTCGGTAGGAGCGTACACTGCAACAAGAGACATGAAACCCAGAGTGTGTTTCATCCTCACTCGCATTATACGCTCATCAACCGGAGTAACCTCAACAACTGATGGCTGCAGTTTGCTGGAGATGCCTATAGCTACTCCCCGTACACGGTGACCATTGCTCATGCCGGACCAGTAGTAGGTGTAACCCCCACTGCTAGTCTCGCCACTGCCAGGCCTCCTCGTCTCAGAGAGTCCCACTATATCCACCCTCAGCCTACTGAGCTCGCCCGATAGGAGAGGTAGTCGATGATCGTCTGAGAGGCTCAGAACGTTCCACGAGCCCACACGAAGAACCCTCCGCAGGTTGATCCCAGGAGTGATTCGACGGGCAGGCGCCGCTACGCTCGGCTCACAACCGAGAAGTCCCGGGTTCGATCCCCGGGCGGAGCGAAGACAGACGGGCGGTCTTCTTAAAACCCGAGCCCCTGTCCACCCAGCAGTGAATGGGTACCGGGTGTTAGCCGGGGGTTTGTGACCCCCCTCGGGTAATTTACCCGATTTCATGATGCTATTTATTTAGTTAACGCTAATTTATGCATGGTTCTAATTCATTTATCAGAAAAGGAAATATATCAATGGAAAGCTAATTAAATTCCACTTTTACTAATATTCTCCATGTAAAAAGTTTATTCAAAAAATATTAAATGGCGAAAAGTTTAAGTTCATGCATATTTCTTGAAAGTCTCATAATGGCATTTTCTTTGTGTGTTTTACGGTTTTTTATTTGATAATATTATAGAACAAACATTTCCGAAGATAACAGTATATTTTTTATACTGATAAACATTATATTAGGTAGGTAAACTTGTACGGGGAGCGGAGCGGGTTGTATCCTTATGGTGTGACGTCACGGGCGATCCACCAGGCCTTATCATCTCGGTGGCCACGCTTTAAAGTAATCGTCCAGACCATTTCATCATTCCTGATTTAATGCAGTCAAAATATAGCCATGATCGTATTTATAGAGTATATCAACAATATGTTGTCACATTTTGCATCCAGTCACCCGTTTTTAAATGATCCGCATTCAAAATCTGTAAATTCCCCGTGCTCTCAAAACACAACTGTTTATCAGCAGACGACGCACCATGGGTCGGCGACGTCACAACAGGGAGCCTCCCAGCACCGCCTGATACATATGCGCGGAGACTCTGAGAAAAATGTAGTAGGCTACTTGGGGAATTTTGGGTATTTCTGATATATTTTTTGTGCGATGTGGCATGTACTTGCATCCTGTGTGGGGGCTGTGCCTTTACCGAGAACTTAGCACCCATTTGCAAACTGTGGGGCGACGATATATGTGTGCAGATGTGTGCAGCGGCGGCAAGCGGCTGGTAGGTGCAAGGCCACCGAGATGAGAGGGCTGCAGTACCCTGGCTACTACCCGTCGCTCCAAAGGTCTGCACACATATATCGTCGCCGTGTGGGTTGTGAATGGGTGCTAAGCTCTCGGGAATGGCACGGCTTTCTTGCCGTGCCCATGCAGGATGCAAGTACGTGCCGTGTCGCACAAAAAATATACCAGAAGCACCCAAAATTCCCAAAGTACTACATTTTTCTCAGTCTCCGTGTGTCTGTGTCGGGCGGGGCTGGGAGGCTCACTCGTGTGACATCGCCAGCAAGTTTCGCGCCACGGCTGGAATGTGGCTGTTGTTTTTCACGTGCTTTTTACAAAAGTCATGTTTTTAGGGAAATATATGGCGTGAAAATGAATAATTTTTTGTGGATTAGGTATTTTGAATGAACATTCAACATAATTATGCAAAGAAAAAATGGGTCTGGACGATTACTTTAAGTCGTTACCCCGCCACTCACAAAATGACGATTCCAGTGTCCCTCACGCCCACTGCCCGCCCGGCTTCCCCCTCCCCAAGCACCTCCCCCCCCTTCTCCCTGTATTGGCTCACGTGGTCAGTCCCTCCCTCACCCCCACCAAGCTGCACCCTCGGCTCTGTCTACCTGAGTCACGTGGGTCGGCGATTATTCCCTCCCTACTACCCCGCCGCCCCTGATGTCGGCGCCCGTACGGCCGCCACGCCCACGGCCGCCCCAATGATGCTGTTGAACGCCCCACCTGATATATTTATATTTATTGTTGCATGCCGTTTTGTGTCATTATTTCCCTTTTGTGACTTTCCTTCTGGCTTATGCATTTCTTTCTCAGCCTTTTCTGCTTCTTTGCATGTTTGGTTGGTTTTCTACTCTTGATTTTCAGTTGCATGCATTTCCCTCTGTGCTCGCTCTGTAATCGTTCTTACCCCACTTAATCCTCTGTAGTTTGGTATTTATTTTTGGCTTTTTGTTGCACGCATTTTTATTTTTTCTGTGCTAGCACGTTGCTCATTTTTTTTGTTTTTTGTCACTTTCTTTGTGATTTTATCAATGTATCTTTATGTGGAAATGTATCTTTCCACTTCCTGCTGTGGCATGATTTACTTTTGCTATTCAATTATATATATAGCTTCCTTGTTGCCTGCATTATTTTCTGTGCTTGCACGTGGGTTCTTGCTATTTCACTTGTGATTATTACCTCCGCCAACGAAGTTGGAGGGAGGTTATGTTTTCACCCCGAGCTGTTTGTTTGTTTGTTAGTGTACAGGATTTCTCGAAAAGTTATGAATAGATTTAGACCAAACTTGGTATACCAATTCTATTTGGTATAAGGAAGAACTGATTTAATTTTGGATGAAATCGAATCACAACTGTTGCCATGGAGTGTGCAATTGAAAATCCGATTTTCCCTATCCTTTAACATGGTGAATGAAATATTCGGGGGGAGGTATGCGCTCTACTGAGTGCCCCCTCCCTAGTTAGCTCTGCATTCTCCTCCACTTATGTCCGCGATATCTTGTGGTATGGTATTGCTTGTGCTCCTTTTGTAGTTTCTTTTACACGCATTTTCCTTGTGCTCGTAATTGGCTAATTTTTGTTGTCCGTCACTTTTCTTGTGATTAACATTTCCTTGCTGCACGTTTATCAGTGTAGGTATACACTTCAACCTACTTCTTGCTTGTGCAGGCTCAGCTTCTTTGCACGTCACTTTCCTTGTGATTCTGCTTGTTGTTTTGCTTCTCCCTGTGGTTTTGCTTACTGTACTTCCATATATATGTATTTTGTGTGCAAATGATTATCCCTCTGTGTTGCATTTCAATTATTTGTTATTTATGTTTGCTATCTGGCAATTATGTAGTACCATATTCACTTGTTATTGTTCATGTCCCTTTCTGTTGTATAACGTGTGGGCACGTAGTTCTTTTTCATGGGGGGAAGGAATGTAATTGTGGTATTGGTAAGGTACGGTATGTTAATATGTTGGTAATTATCATATGTTGATATTCTGGCAACCGCTGGCTGTGCGCTTGGCGACAGGCCTTTGTCTACGGGCAGCCAGGTCAGCCGGCTTGCCTGTCTGCCTTGCCATGCCTCTGACCCGACCCCACTCCTACACAAAACGTCGCTGTGAGAGGTCGCACCTTGTATAAATTTATGCTACAAGCACATATTAATTTGAGGTCTTACCTATACAAAACCCATCGTCTATCTCATCCCGACACAATACCCAAACTAGTCAACTAACTAGGATACTTATCGGTGGATAGTAGGGTTAGAATTGACTGTAGGCTTGATTAATACTGCATGTCTTGTTATCCGAAGTGGTCAGGCCTATGATCAGGCCGGAGTGGTGAAGGGCGGAGGTGGAGGCGTTATTGTGGTTGGTGTCAAGTGGTTCATCAAACCATCACGGCGCGGTGTTTATAATCACTGATACGTCCAGGAAGCTATTCAGGCTTAATAGACGCAGCACTGATATTCGCTATGTCGATGAGACAGGCCCTATTGTTTTATCACTTATATGTACAAAATGAACGTATGTACAGTTATTCTCGTTATAATCAGAGAAGAGATGTTAATCCCGTGGGAGCTGGAATGGTACTTATATATTATACAAGCACGTAATATTTAATAAGAGATGTTACTCCCGCGAGGGTCTGGAAGTGTACTGAAACTCCGTGGGCTCAGCGGGCAGCGGCCACCACAAATTACACGTGTCACCTTTCAGGTAGGCGGCAGGTGGACCACCACAATTGGTGCAAATTTAAAGGACGACGGCCAATGAGCAGCCGTTTCAAATTAAGGTGCTAATATAAGGTGAAAATGCTTTATACTAATGGGAAAGTTTAATTCTCCTATCCCAGTACTCATCATTTACTTAAATTACCTTAATTAATACCCATTTCCATTATAATCATATATATATATCCCTACACTCCCCCTATGATAACCGGACAATAACTCCCTCACTAGGGAGGGGGGGAACAAACCACCACTCTGCCAATTATTAAGGGGGTGGTTGGTGGATAATTTCCAAAACTGGGGGCCGGCGAAAACTGAAGTTCCGCTTCATGTGACATCACCCCAGGCCACATAGCACCGGAACATTTTAATAGAGGTTTCGGCACTTTGGTCTTTGATTATTTTGAAATGTATAGCCCGATAGAGGTACAAGTGAATATGCAGACATATACTTGATCGGGGGGTGAATTATCTCCTGGTGTTATAATATCCCCAGTATAGTCATCAACATTGACCTCATTTGGTTTTAGGAGCTCTCTATCAGCGGGAAGTTCAGAGGGACCTAGATAGGCGATAAGTCTACCTTCAGATCTATTAAATTTAATGCAAGATTTGAGGTAATATTTGACTGCCTGTCTACCATGATTTATCCAAAATTGACACCTGATATCGGCTAATATTGTAGCCATTCCGCCATGTAATGAGTTCCTATGATATTCTTCCACCAACAATTTAGTAAGATGATGGCGTTTTGGAATTAGTATGGGATGACAGGTGGCATTTGTAAGATCAGCTTTCAAATTTCGTCCTCGACACCTAATTATGCCCTCATGATCTAGGTAGACATAATAATTTGGTCCATTTGGTCCTATGGGGGCTGGCTGAGGCCAAGAGCTGATATTCCTCAGGAAATACCTGCTTTTGTATTGTTCTGACCCAAAACTTCAAAGAGTCAGAGCTATCCCTTTTAATGGATTTGAAGACTAAATTATTAGTCTTAATTAGTTTGCTCAGTAAGGGAAACCTTTCTATGTCTATTACAGGATCTGGTATTAATACAGGTTCCCTTATTATATCTGGCTGAGTGGAAACCTGTTTAAGAATATTATTACACTCTTTCAGCCAGGTAGGGCCTTTAAACCATAATCCTGTGTTCAATTCGAGGTTATTATTTCCTCGCGACACATTATTATTAGGATTTTCATTAGTGGCAATATATTGATTATGAACTGGAATATCACTTTCCTCTAATACCTCACTAATTGGTGTGGGCAAGAACGTGGTTCCAATTCTGTTAATTAGTAGGGGTTGTGCATGACTAGGAATACTCTCCTCTTGTTCGGCATGGTGAGTATGTGGGATGGGTCCCATTATTACATTACCACCATGAACATAGAGACGTTATGTCTTTTAATGACCTTCCTTAGGTAACGCCCAAAATAATCAGCGCCTATTATTAATTGGAAAGGACCATCAACGTCCTCGAAGGTATTATTAACTAGTTTAACACCATTATCCCTCAGCATTTCAGCTGTGTCTTTTAGTCCATTAACAGTTAAACTAATACCAATATTATTAATTACTACAGCAGCTACCCTACATTTACATCTTCCTAATTGGACTAGGGGTTGAACTATGTCAAAGGTTTGAGCCTCTGTATTGGCAAGAAAACCTGATATGACTAAATTCACTTTATTAATTATGGGTAGCTGTAATAATTCAACTACATACATGCTGTATGTGTTGTAACAGAAAATTACTACAGTGACTATTGACTTACTATTTGTGTTTAATTTTCTTTAAAGAAAGAAAATTAAACACAAATGAAAAGCAAATGAAATGTTAATGTTCAACAAGTAAATCAAATAGTTATACAGAATTTTAATTCCTTACAAACATCTGCTTTTTGATCTACTGTCAGTAAAGAACTTTAGCACTTTTTCTTTGTCTTTTTATATCATAGACTGTTGAAGACCCAATGCCATACATTTCACAAACACTTCGCACAGACACACCACTATCAAGGTTTTTTAACAGTTCAAATTTCTCTGCGATCGACAACGAGCGATGTTTGCGTTTTACGCCACTTCTTTTATTCGTCGAATCCATGCTGGGGCTGTACGGCAGCAGATTTGAACAATTACGGCAAATAAATGAGAAGGAATGCCTGTTTGCTGTGGGAAGCGTGAGCATACGGCTGATTCTGGGTACAGCGCCATCAAAATAAACGGCGCCTCCCGAAAACAGTGGCGCCCCAACCCGGGAAATTTGAAACTGCGCTCTGAAATTCATTTATTTAAGGTTCACATTTTATACTGGGCGTATAAGACGACCCCCAATTTTCTTGGCTATTTTTTAAGGTTAAAAGGTCATCTTATATGCAGCCATATACGGTATATACAGTCAACCCTCGATTTAATGGACTAAAAGGGGGGAGAAGTGGTTCGTTAAAGCCGACTGTCCTACTGCGAGGGTATTTTCCCAAGGTTGTGAAAATATAGTAAAAACACAGGAAATATTGTGAAATAAATGAGTGATAGTCACAAACACAACCAGACCGTGTAGCTATGTTGGGAGGTAAACAGTGACTGGCGCTATATCATGGATTGGCACACTCGCCCACGCCTGTTCGGGACTGGTATTAGGAGAGCTAGTAAGTATCCAGACTCACTCATTACTGTTTGGTATGCTATGAAATATAATTATTCTAGGTGAATGTAGACATATAATCGCATTTTAATGGCTATTATTCATACATATGAGTAAAGATATGAAAATACAAGCAAGGCGCTCATCCACGCCTGGCAGCGCGGCTGCGGCAGCAGCAGCAGCATCTTGAGCCATTATAATCACCCCAAAATGAGATATAAAGGAAGAAAAAGTCTCCCGTAAGGTGACGAGTTATCCCTAAATAGTTGCCGTTTTCTCTCACGGTCTGGTTGTGAAAGGTAAACAAACTAAATGCGTTTGCACCAAATGTCGGGACGTCGTCACGTCTCCTACAAACCTACAATAGTTGGAATACTACCACATATCCTACATATAGGCTGTCATATTTCCTACACCAAAACAAGTATCCAGCACATTTCCTACACAAAACCCTTCTACAAATATAGCAGTTTTGAGAGTAGTGACATATTTCCTACAAGGATACAGCGTATCTCCTACACCCCCTTAGTGGGGCGCCTCTGTACTCGTAAACCCTCTCATATTCGGATTAATTGGGCCAAGGAGTGGTCCGAGTAATGCAAGGATCCCAATAATGCAGGGATAAAATAATTATTTAAAAAAAGAAGAAAAAAAATTTCTAGGTGAATATAGAAAATTCATACAAATATCAATAAACATGAGATAAATCATGTAAATAAATAAATCTACAGTAAAAATACACACTACAGTACTGTACAGGAGTAGTGTACAGTACTGTCAGTCCTAGGTCTGGCAGCCGGCAGTAGTATCATGATGGCGGAGATTTCCTCCTCCTCCTTGGTGTTGTCTGTAGGGCTCTGAGGACCCCTTGAGGAGCCCTATGATCCCTGGTGATATCCTATGATGCTATCACAGGCGTGGTAGCTGACCTGTCTTCTTCAGGAAGGCACAGGTGAGGCGGATGACAGCGTGTTGTCCTGAGAGGTAGGCAGGGCGCCAGGCGGGGCAGGTCGCTCGCCAGCAGGGTGGGCGGGGTTTTACGTCATTACTAGTTATTACACATGGTAGTGATTATGGTGAGCTGTTATATACACGTGTCATTATTTAGGTCAGTGTAGTACCGCGTGTCACCTTAAATAAGGGTTATTTAAAGGTGTTGAGGTGGCGGGGTAGCCAGTGACGGGGAAACATTCTTGCCGCGGCCACTCCGTAACACTAACGGAAAAAGTGTCCGTGTGACACGACCTTTAAAGGCCGTGTTGTCTTGACGACTTGTGATTGGTCGAGAAGTTTTAAAAACAGTTTGTCATTGGCTGGTGACTGATGACAAGTTTGATGACGTCATTACTCGTCCAAGCCAGCCAGGCCTTCCTACCTGTTAACTACCTAACGAGGGAGGTTTGCTGGATCTGGTAGTAAGGGCAGGTAGTATCTAGGCGGTGGGAGAGCGGGTGGTAGCTGGAGATACCACCTCCCTTGCTGGATCTGGGGCCAAGGCTCAATGGCCTCAGATCACTCGCCAATACAACATTTGGACACAACAAAGAAACCACAATTACAGTATACAAAGTATATGCTCAGTGATGGATCATAAATGCTCTGCCTGGCTGCCTGGGCCTCTAACCTCACTCACTCACATCATCACACCATACCTACCCTTGCGGTAGAATAGAAAGAAAAAAAAAAAGGAGGTGGTCCGAATAATGAGGGTCCGAATACGAGAGGGTTTACTGTAGTGATATATTTCCTACAAGGCTACTGCGTATCTCCTCCACCCCCTTAGTTGGGCGCTTCTGGCTCACTACACTCCTGACGACCTTGACCAGTCAACAAGTACTTAGCTTGTTATATGTCCTTTCTGCTCAGTATTATGGAGCAACCAAAACAGAGAGACAAGTATCGTTCACATTCAGACACGAGTCGAGTTTAGGTTTTTCTCCATTCGTCGGGACAGACGGCATTTCGGAGCCTTGTACTCCACTGTTCCTGGACCAAGCATGGCTAGTATTAAGGGAAACATCCGCTTCTTTACCAAGACAACTCTATTCCAGTACCTCAGAAATGCGGCCAGAAACAACAAACTGTACCTGCGTTGCATTCAACACCCCAACTGTGGAGGTCAAGCCGTATTGTCGGAGGTATAAAATGTTGTGAAATGTTAGTGTTACAAATTATATGTTATGTTATGTTAATCGTCAATCGTGGTGTGAGGTGTTGTTCTCTCTTAGAGAACACACTAGTTAGCTCTTACACATAGGCGGTCATATTTCCTACACAAACACAAGTTCTAAGCATATCTCCTACACCTACTGTAGGGAGGAGATAATATGCTGTGTCTCTGTAGCAAATATGTCAACGCACTGAAATCTGCTAAATTTGTAGGAAATGTGCAGTATACACGGTGTAGGAAATGTGGCGCGCCCCCCAAAGGTCTTGCAGCGACCACCCCATAACACTAATAGTCACTATTTTAATCAATACACACCTTCTGCCACTAAATCACCAGCAACACAGGCTCCTTCCTTATATATCTTAATATCTGATACATTAAAACCTAAGCATTCCAAAATAAATTGAGAAAAATTATGTTGAGTTGACAATTAGAGCGGCGATAAGCGGCCTGGCATGCCCTTCTTGCCTGCACATTTGTCACGCAAATGGAGTCCGTTAAATCCCAAGTCCGTAAAATCGAGGGTCGATTGTATATATATATATATATATATATATATTATATATATATATATACACACAAACCTCGTTTTCCTGGACTAATAGGGGGGAACACTGGTCCGAGAACCGCAAAAGTCCGGGAATCGCAAGTGAAAAAAAAAAAAAAAAAAAAAAAAGATGCCATTACCCACCCCCGGACGTTTATCCTACTCTAGTATTTACTGTCCGGCAACCGCCAATATCAACTACCCCGCCGCGGACTTTTACGTCCGCTGAGCATGCTGCCACCTGGCGGGAGGCAGCAGAAAGTGTTCAATAGTCTCAAGAGACGCTCCTGCACCAGGGGCAGTGGGGGTCAGGGGACTAACGGAGGCTGTGCAGGTGAACCGTGAGTGTCGTGTGCCCAAATGTAAACAATACGACCGCTGAGCATGCTGCCACCAGGTGGGAGGCGCAGACACTGACCAGGGGTGACAGGAGACGCTCGGACCACCGGACAACTTTGTCAATTTACGAACAGGACCAGGCATTTAAACGGGGGGGGGAAAAAAAAATTACAGAGACTGACATATTCCTCGGACCTCGGATTTTGTCCAGCAAATCCGATATCCGGGAAATCAAGGTTTGTGTATATATATATATATATATATATATATATTATATATATATATTATATATATATATATATATATATATATATATATATATACAACCCTTGTTTTCCCAGACCACCATTTCCCGGATATCGGATTTGCCGGTCAAAATCCGAGGTCCGGGGAATATGTCAGTCTCGGTAATTTTTTTTTTTTTTTTTTTTTTTTTTTTCCCCCCGTTGAAATGCCTGGTCCTGTTCGTAAATTGACAAAGTTGTCCGGCGGTCCGAGCGTCTCCTGTCATCCCTGGTCAGTGTCCGCGCCTCCCACCAGGTGGCAGCATGCTCAGCGGTCGTATTGTTTACATTTGGGCACAAGACACTCACAGTTCACCTGCACAACCTCCGTTAGTCCCCTGACCCCCACTGCCCCTGGTGCAGGAACGTTTCTGAGACTATTGAACACATTCTGCTGGAGTGTCCGCGCTTTCACTCCCACCGTGTAGTGCTACACTCTCAACTCCTCGCCCTGAACGTCGCCACCTGTGACCTGCCCTCCCTGCTGGCGGCGGCGGGCGTCCGCCCCTCCCGGCAACACGCTGTCCTCCGCCTCACCTGTGCCTTCCTGAGGAAGACAGGTCAACTACAGCGCCTGTGATAGCATCATAGGACATCACCAGGGCTCAAAGTGTTCCCCAAGGGATCCTCGGAGCCCTAAAAACAACAACAAAGTGACGTAAAAGTCCGCGGCGGGGTAGTTGATATTGGCAGTTGCCGGACAGTAAATACTAGAGTAGGATAAACGTCCGGGGGTGGGTAATGGTCTGTTGCGATTCCCGGACATTTGCGGTTCCCGGACCAGTGCTCCCCACTATATATATGGGGAGGGGAGGTAGCAAAGTGGTTAGCATCTCAGTGTGGCGTTCTCGGAGACCCGAGTTCGATCCCCGAGTTCGATCCCCGATGAAAACCAAAATCTTTCTGCACCGTCGAGTGGCCTAAGAACACCCACATTTTTTTTTTTTTTTTTTTTTTTTTTTAAATCTGTGCCTATAGCGCCTGTAGACAGTGGTGACCCAGGGCTCGTATGGTAGGCTCTGGAGGTTCACTTGAGGGCTGCTGTGATGGCTGGGCCTCGCCCGTGGTGGCGCAGGTAGGATTATTATAGTGACTCCTGTAATTAGAGGCTAAATGCCGCCCCCCTGTGTCCTCCAATGCACTCACAATCGAAGTAGAGTTAATGGGCAGGGCATGTGGGTGTTCTTAGGCCACTCGACAGAACAGAAAGGTTTTGGTTTTGTCGGGGATCGAACTGGGGTCACCGAGAACGCCAGTCGGGGGAAGCTAACCACTTTGCTACCGCCTCCCCGTATAAATGCCCTCCCCATTAACTCTCCCTTCGATTGCGAATGCCGGGGAGGACAGAGGGGGCGGCATGAGCCTCTAATCACTGGCGTCACTATAAGAATCCTGCCTGCACCCCCACGGGCGAGGGCCAACCATCACAGACCTAAAGTGTGCCTCCAGGGCCAACCTACCTCCGAGCCTTAGAAGGCACTGCCTACAGGCGCTATAGGCACAAATATAATATATATATATATACCTTTTCCCCATCTTCTGCTCCATGGGTGGATGTTGTTCCGGTCATTTTGTAGTGTTCACAATCTTTGTAGCTTTTTATTTCTCTTTAATAGTTTTGTATCATCCGCAATAGACTAATATAACATTTTTTCCTCCGTCATGTCATTGGGGGTAAATCGGAACATTATTGGTGGCAACACGGGTCCTTGTGGTAGCCCACTAAATACCTTTCTCCATTCAGACTTCTCATCCTTCACTACTGTTTCCTTTTCTCTTCCTCTCAGATCACTTGCCATCCAGGTTTGATCACCCCTGTGATTCATCCTATATTTTCCAATTTCCAAAGTAGCCTCTCATAGGGAACTTAATCAAATGCCTTTTTAAGATCTAGATATACACAGTCTGCCCATCCATTCTTTCTTGTGTTATAATTACTCTTGAGTAAAAGCTTATTATGGTGGTCACACATGATCTCCTTTCCTAAAACCTACTGCCGGCCTTTATTATACCCTTCATTTCCTAAGTTTCCGTCCATGGCCCTTTTTTATTATTTTCTCACATATCTTGCATACTGTGCTAGTCAATGACACTGGTCTATAATTTAGTGGGTTCATCCTTCCTCCCATTTTTTATTTTATTGGCACTCTATCTGCTCTCTTCCACTCCTTTGGCACTTGTTTCCCCTTGTTTAAAGAGCACTTTATTAATCATAGATGGTTCAAAACAAAATGTTTTCTGCACTCTTTTAAACATAACCCGACACTCCGTCTGGTCCTATTGCTTTCCTCTCCTGCAATTCCTTTTCCAAACAATTCCAAACTTCCTTCTTCTCTATTTTTATTTTCCATTCCTTCCTGACTTTTTTCATTCCTTGCGGTTTTATTGAATTTTTATTCTTTTGTGAATACTTGCTGAAGTTTTAATTTAAATTTCACTCATTATTTTTGGATCTTCATATATCATATACTCTGGGACTGAGAGAGCTGTGAAGTGTGGGGCAGGTGTATCCAGCTTCTTCCCCGTGAATACAGGAGTTAGGCAAGGGTGCGTCCTTGCCCCATCATTTTTCAGCGCTTGTATGGACTGGGTATTGGACAAGGTTGTAGATCAAAGTGATTGTGGAGCATCCTTCGGCAACACCAAGATCACTGATCTTGTTTTTGCCGATGATGCAGTAATCTTTGCTGAGTCGCTGGAGGTCCTCTGATGGCTCTCGAGGTCGCTGCACGAGGAGGCAAAGCCTTTGGGACTTGAGGTCTCCTGTCTCAAGACCAGTTCCAGGTGTTTGGAGGCTTACTAGATGAAGTAGTACAGTCTGTTCATGTGTGCGGCGAGGACATTGAGATCTTGGAAAGTTTTACATACCTTGGTAGCGCAGTCCATAATGACGGCGGGTCACGTCAAGAAGTCTTACAGCGGATTGGCATAGCCCACGGTGTTATGGACTCGCTCAGCGGGAGTATTTGGCATTGCCGGTACCTGTGCAGGAGGACAAAGATCCGGATCTTCAAGTCGCTGGTGATCCCTGTCTTACTCCATGTGTTGGGGAGACATGGACACTAAATATCGACTTGAAGAGACAATCAATGCCTTTGGTAATAAGTGTCTTCGCAGAATCATGGGGTATCGCTGGGATGATTTTAGTGTTAAATCAGCGATTGCACCGTGAGACTGAATCGAGGCCTATTACCTGCATAGTCCGTCAGCGCCAACTTGGGCTATATGGGCACGTGGCATGCTACCCTGAAACCGATCCTTCCCATCGGGTTGTATCTGTAAGAGACAATCCGGCGTGGAGGAGGCCAAGGGGGTGCCCACAAGGCTCCTGGCTGGGACAAGTTGATGCTTCTTGTTGAGAGCTGCTTGGTATGGGAAGGCAGCCTGCATGGGAACTCGCGCGTGGTGACCCCCGGGAGTGGCGTCGTAGGGTGGGCGAGGCGACGCGCCCCCCGGCGTATGCCCCTAGCATAGTGGGAGTTTCAGTCTTGAAAGTCTTTCCTCATATGTTAAATCTCTCAGGCTTGGAGCCATTTTTGTGGCTGCTCTTTGTATTCTCTCAATCTTCCTTATATCCTTCTTTTTATGTGGTGACCAAATCACTGCCGCATATTCCAACCTTGGTGGAATCAAAGATGTTATCAATTTCTTGATCATCTCTTCATCCAGATATTTGAATGCCATTTTTATATTCTTCAGCAACTGATATGTATCTCCTGTGATCTTGTTTATATGCTTCTCAGGTGACAAATTATCCGTAATCCATACTCCCAGGTCTTTTGCGACCTTTGTTTTGATTATCCATTCGTTTCCCATCGAATACTTTCCTCTCTGTCTCTTTTTGCTACTGCCCATTTCCAAGGGGGTCGCAAGCCTTTCAAAATTATTCGGAGGGGTCGCAGGCCAAAAAGTTTGAGAACCACTGCCCTAAGCCCACTGCCTATATTCTGCACATAACCCGTCTACTACTTCTCACTGAATATTAATATCCTATGAAGCAAAAAATATATACATAAACACAACACTTGAATAACAAAAAAAGTATGAATAACCAGGGAGCCACGTCAAAAATATTAAACAATTAACATGACGCACTGTTTAGGCTCGACAGCACTTACCACTGTTTTTATGGCTCGACAACATACAATTTTTTATAACAAAGGAAAGATCTGGGCGTGAAGGGGTTAAAAACACTATCAATATTAGACACATTTAGCGATGATAATACCATGTGCGTACTTAACAAGGCAATAAGGACAGGGTTGTCATCACCATAGCAGTGAACACATTACTTCAGCGAGAGAGAGAGAGAGAGAGAGAGAGAGAGAGAGAGAGAGAGAGAGAGAGAGAGAGAGAGAGAGAGAGAGAGAGAGAGATTGATTGATTGTTTATTGGCCTTAAATATATAGTACAAGAAACACATATACATTAGAATTATACAGGCCATTCATTGAGCGTGAGCTCCTATATGAACCCAAATGCAAATTATGGTAAGTGAACTAATGGTAGCAAAACAGGCCGCCTAAGAAGAAAAAAAAAACGAGAGAGAGAGAGAGTATGTGTGTATTTATGATATTATATATATATCTTATTCTAATATATTCTTTATATAATATATTCTAATATAATCTATTCTTAATATATACCGTATTTGTCGGCGCATAAGACGCAGTTTTTTCCCTTAAAAAGGAATGCAAAGTTCACCCTGCGTCTAATGCGGCCATATTAGCGAATGAGAGGTCGGGCAGAGAATGCAAAACAGCCGGTGGTGTATTACTAAAGGGGTCTGGAGTGATCTGTGTTGAGCAGTAGTTTACTGAGCACAAATTTGTAACTGAATTATCAACAGTAATGCATAATACTAAGAAAAGGTTGGAGTTTAAGAGAAAATAAGAGCTGGGGCAACAAGATAGCGATTGTTGCTGCCAAGATGGCCGTGTCAGATGTAAACATTATCCACCACCCGCTGCTGCTCTCTATTGTAAAACGTCTGATATCTCAGGTCTACCGCTTCACCTGGGAAACTTCACTCGGCGACGCCCTGCGCGCACCCACCATGTGTCATTACCGCCCACGGACGACTCCTCCCCGCACCCATGGAAAAGACAAACATCCCGCATATTATATGTCGCCTCAGCCCGCATTCGACTCGGGCCACACAAGTTGACACAACAGTTGGAAGGAGATGATAGGAGGCAGGCAGAAAACAATGTTGGAATTTTTGCTGGAAATAGTATTGTTGATAAATGGAAGCGGTGAGAGGGAGGTGTAGTATCTTGGGGAGTCTGTCTATACACACAAGGATGGAGAAAGGGCGTCGTGGCTTTGTAGTTTATTTGACAGTGAGTCATTGTACAACGTGGGGACAAGAGGTGCGTGGTGTGTGTCTCTGTGTGTCCTGTGCCTGACTGAATTACATGGCTGATGTTGCAGTTGTGTCAGCGAGGACAAGTCAGGTCAGCGTCAGGTCACCCTCGTGCCTCTAATCCTGGTCCCAGACATGGGGGTGGCCCAAGCCGATGCAGGTGTGTATGTGCGTGTGTGTGTTAGCACCGCTACAGTGGTAAGCAAGGTGGGATAGGAGACAGCATAGGCCTTTGTACCACCTTGACCCCTCAATCCTCACCCCTGTACCTCTACGGATAAGGAAACTGTATGAAAGAGTGCTAGTAAAAAGGCTGCAATGGTACCTGTAGACAGGACAAAAATCTTCCACACGGTACACCAAGACCAAGACCCATCACGACGCCACACCGTCCGCCTCAAGGCCGAATCACACCATACCATCATGGTGAAATTGGTGACAGGGCACCGTCTCATCACATCCGTTAGAATTTCTTACATTCAAACAAATAGACGTGTTACACTAAACGGTGCACCACCGTCACGGCTCCAATACATCACTGTCCTGTCACGTAACGGTTTCTGGGGAAGAATATTTTAACGTAATGAGACTGTGCCGTGCTGATAATTGTCGTTTTCTCAAGGCTTTATGTACCCAAAACAGTGTCTGTTAGAGTTCAACTCCTCTTCTTCATCCAACAGAAGTGCTATTAATGCACATTTATTCAACCATAACCTCTGAGGCACCATGTCTGCTTAGTGGGTGAGCAGGAACTGCAGAAAATGATGGAACCGTGACGAATAGTGTGAATACAAGGCACGGCTGACGGAACGCTGCCGTGATTTCAGAGTGTGAACCAGCCTTCAACTGTACCTTCCTGAAGAAGACTAATCAACCCTCGCGACTGTGATAGATTCATAGGTGTAAACCAGGGCTAATATCGTCGATCCCGACAATGGTGCCCTTCAACAATTACAGCAATAACAACAAGGTAGAGATGGTTACCTTATAGTGTTACCTAAATATCTTCGTAAATTTGTATTATTGCGCAACCACCGATTTCGAGGCCGAAACTTAATCCTCCTGAATAGTTTTGATGTGTTTTGAATTAATCTGGCTCTCGTTTTTGTCGGAAAACAATGTTTATTTATATGTGTATGTGTGGGGGGTGGGCAACCTGCCCCTTCAGGTCCGCCCCGCAAACATTGCTACGTTACATACTGCCATAGTATTGGTAATTCTCGTTTTTTTCTCTATATCATCTGTTACTAAACCAAACCTCACCTCTAACCTAACCTAATCTGATTTAACCTAACTTTACTTTTTGCCTGAAATAACGGTAGATTTTCGGTATTACGTGTAATGCCATCATTATTTTATTGCGCCATGGGAAATGGGGCTCAAAATACTCAGAATGAAGAAAGCTACACGATGATTGAGGTAAGAGTCCTTGGACTTTTGAAAGCCCACTACCAAAATAATACCAATATATATACTGCACATTTTCCACAAAGTCTAAACACATAGCAGAAAAGCAACAAAGGCATACCTACTACATTAAATCTAAGCTATAATGTCATAGGTAGCAAAATATTAGAATATCAATTTGTGGGGGCATCCTGCAATATATTATGACCGATATTGGTTACCCTGTCATTCCCTTTACATTTTAACTACGTACAGTATAATTTTTCATTCACATTCAATGCACTGTGAATATTGTATTTAGGTACATGCTCATAATCATTTGCTTTCCCCTACAAATCCTTTTTTTTTTAATAACTATTGATAAATTTACGATTTTTTTCCCCCCCACAAAAACACCAATATTTTTTTTTCCTCAAAACCTTGTAAAATAGGGGTGCGTCTTATGCGGAGGTGCGTCTTATGCGCCGGCAAATACGGTATTCTCATAGTTGTGTTACGAATCTTAGAAGCATTATCTTTCTCCTGTATGAATAACTGGCCTTTAAACTATCACTGGTGACCTCCATACACACAGACACAAACACACACACACACACACACACAGACACTAACGACTTAAACGACCCTTGTCATATTAATTCAGATCTATGGTCTATTTTTTTTAACGAGGCGAAAATTCAATTTATCTTAAGGTCTCATGGTTAAAATGATGCCTGTGTTTACCTGATAATATTGTAAACTATGATAAAATACAGCTAATATTAAGAAGAAGTGTAGTATTCCCTTCTCCTGGCATCAAATATCAGGCAGTAAGCAGCAAGGGGGCAGCATTTTTCACCTCGTTAAAAAAACTGAGTATAGTTCCCTGATATATTCCAGACCATTTCAACTATTTATTTCAACTAACACTATTATTATATATTTATACATTATTTCCATGTGTGTAATATAACATAATAGCCTTCAATCTACAGTATTATATTCACACCGTAACAACCTTCGTCATGACAACGGTTCCGAAACACTGAGTCATTCCAAACTATTTCTTAAACCTTCAACTGTAACACTATTTCATCTAAGTCATATATTTTAACCATTAAATCTACTGTATTATATTCACCCAGAAGGCGGTGTACGTGTGGCTACAAGGGCCAATCACTTGTTAACCCCTTGAGGCCCAGAACGTCATTACCATTGTAATATGACCACCATTAGACGATTTTTAGTGACTATAAGCAAAGTTTTATAGCTATGACCTGTTTAGTATCTTTGTCCACTAACTCATTTGGTATATTCAGTTACTTTTTGTTATATAATGGCTAACAATAGACGATTTTATATAGGCAAGGAAAGATCCGGGCGTGAAGGGTTAATGTCATATTGGCATGTCATTATTAACCACTACCACTACTTATTAACCGTAATATTATTTCATCTGAGTACATAAGAACATAAGAAAATAAGGAAGCTACAAGAGTCCGGGAGACCTACACGAGGTAGTTCCTGTTACTTAACACTACCTACATCCACCTTTAGTGTCATATATTTCAACCCTTAAATCTACTGTATTCTCTTCAGCCAGAAGAGAATACTCTCCATGAGGGTGAATCACTTGTTAAGGCGTGAGGGAACCAAGGACTAAATGTTAACCCCTTCACGCCCAGATCTTTCCTTGGCCATACAAAATTGTGTGTTTTTGAGCCATATCATTACGAAAAACAACTGAATATACCAAATTAGTTAGTGGACAAGGATACTAAACAGGTAATATATATAAAATAATGCTTATATTCACTAAAAATTGTCTAATGGTACCCAAATTACAATGGAAATTACGCTCTGGGCCTCAAGGGGTTAACAAGGCGACCCAGTGACTCCCCGAAACCTTAGCGTGGTGTCTCCACTACCTACCTGACTCTAGACTGGTGTGGCAGGGGTAGGCTACTGTCAGTCTGCCTCCACGTGTCGTCCAGGTAAGGTGTGTGTGCTGCTGCGAGAGTGTATATAGCCATTGAGATGTTATAGTGTGCAAATACATGTGTTAAGAGTTATAAGGAAGCTGGTTTAGTGTGTAGTGTTGTGTGTAGCTAGCTATTGATGTGATTCCGTTCTGTTTTAGCTGGAGACTTGGAGACTTGGCAGTTTAAAGGTAGGTGTGTGTGTGTAGCTACTGTTGTGATTTTGATATATAGTCATTGCTTTGATGTGTTAGTAGTGTACATAAGTGTTATAATAATGATGTAGTATGTACAGTGTTGTTTATTAAGTGTTTTAGTTCTGTTTCAGCTGGATACGTGGCAATTAAAAGGTGTGTACTGTTATCTTCATCTATAGTCATTGCTTTGATGTGTTAGTGTACATTATAGTGTTATAATACTACGGAGGTTAGTATGTAGTGTCGTTAATGGGTTGTTTTCGTTGTGTTTCAGGTGGTGACGTGGCAGCCGAGGTAGTGCGTGGAGGGAGGGTGGAACAGTCGTTAGTGTGACAGTGGTGGTTTAGACTTAACCTCTCAACACACGCACGCCACACGCACCCACACACATGCAAAAGATACTAACAATGCCTTTACTATGCCACACCACTATAGTTAAGAACACGAGAGAACTACTTCACTGAGGCACAGTCATATTAGTCCTTTTTTACTTAGTAGTTTGTTACGATGACACACGCACACGCGCGCACACATGCACACACGCACACACACAGGACAAGAGGTAACCCCGCCGCCACTCTTCCTGATATTCAGTGCTTCGTGTGGGTGAGGCGGTAAAGGTACATAGTCTATTAACGAGGTGAAAAATCTTGCCTCCTTGCTGCTTACTGATGTTTGATGCCAGGAGAAGGGAATACTACACTTCTTAATTTAAACTCTTTCCCCCCCCCCCCCCCCATTAAGTGGCTCATTTGTGGTAATTATTGCTTCCCTCCCTCCCCCCATAAAGCTTCAGTTTTAATGGTTATTTCCCCTTCTCCCTTTAAAGTAGAGTTGTGGTAATGGGTAATCTCTCCTCCCATAAAGCCATAGTTTTGGTACAGTCGTGGTAACTTTCCCCCCATAACTGGTAATGAGTTGAGACGGTGGTTGTATTATCCTAGTCAATGCCCGGGATTTCAAATAAGTGGTTTCTCAGACTTAAAATTATGATTCATAGCCATATTTAGACTGTAGTTGAGATTCCCCAGGATAAATGTATCATAAAATACTTCACTTCTATGATACTTTATATAATTTCCTTATTTCCTTATTGAGCTCCCACTTCCGAATTCAGTATCTTTATCTGACAAATTATTTATTCATAGCCATTTTTACTACTGACCTCTGCTGTCTATAGTCTGACTTTGATATTATAGACTGCGGTCAGTAAGTTACTTTTATTCAGTGATTTGCGTGAGCTCCCACTTCCAAATAGTGTCTTTAGCAGACTACACATATTTATTCCTAGCTATTTGAACTACTGCTGTATATAGCCTTAATTTCCTGTAGATTGAGTAGACTTCAATAATTAAGGTATCTTTATTTAGTGATGTGATTTGCGTGAGCTTCCACTTCAGAATTAAGTGTCTTTAGCAGACTACACATATTTATTCCTAGCTATTCGAACTACTTACCTTCAATGTCTATAGTCTTACTTGCCTATAGATTGAGTGGACTTCAATAATTGAGGTACCTATATTTCCAGTGGTGATATATTTACTTGCCTTGGGAGTATTTTTATATAGATAATAGATAAAAGTTAGATAGATAGATTATACATAGTCATTTCATAATATATTTAGTTTCTTAATTGAGAACTATTTATTTTGTTTATGTGATTTGCTTGCCTTGGGGTCATTTCTTATGGATTATAGATTAAAATAGATGGATAAATTAGAGTAATTTTTTATAGATTGAGTGTAAATAAATAATTAAGGTGCCTTTATTTCCAGTGATGTGATTTGCTTGCCTTGGGAGTATTTTCATTTCATAATGGACTTAGTTTCTTAAGAAAATAATTGCGAACTATTTATTTAGTGATGTGACTTGGTTGTCTTGGGGTAATTTCATAGATCATAATTATAGATTAAGTAAGATGGATTGATAATTATATAGATAGATTATATGTAGATAATTTCATATAGATTGAGTTTTAAGTAAATTATTGAGTTACCTTTATATATTTGCAGTGGTGTGAGTGATGTGGCCGGAAGGCTGCCCTTAAGAGTGTCCTGCCTTAATAATTTAAGAAACGACTGCTTGTGTCTTACTCCATAGAGAAGGCAATGAAGTACGTAATGTTGGTCACTCGCTACATTAAGAGTTTTATTGATTTAGTGAACCTTTAAGTATTGACCACACCAACCCTTGACTAACAGGCGTAGTCATTTCATCGTTAATAAGCTTGTCATAGTTTATTTTGATTCGGTCATATTTCATGCTCAATACTTCTACTGCCATCAACTGAGTCACTTAAAAAAAATTAGATTACTTACCATTTATGAACGGCATTGAATCCCTTTTCCGTTACGACACGGTTAGGCTTTTAACTTGGCCTTTTTTTGCCACTTTACTTGATCTTCTGTGTGGTAAGAGTCCGCAGGGCTCCCAAATTATTTAGTTTCATTTAGTTTTTTTTTTTATATAATTTTTTTTCTTTGGGGAAGCTGGTAGTCAGTCTCCGGACGGTCTTTGAGGCATTTATGAGTTATTTATTGACGTGGCGAGGACCTTGTATACAGAATACAGTTATTGGAAGTAAAAATCCATATATATAGAAACATCATTTATTGGAAGTAAAAAATCCAAATACTATACAGAAAACTCATTTATTGGAATAAAATATCTGGTTGAAGTCTATACGACCATTCAAAAGCACTATTGGTGATTAATGAATGCATTCCAGAGGTGTGACAGTTAGTGAGGGTGTAGGTATAGACGGTTTATAAAGGTAGAAACTTGTGTATTTTGTTAATGTCAGGAAGTGGTTCAGTTTCATGCAAAGTCATGTTCGTTCATTTATAGACCACAGGAGTACTTCAGTGTTTTCTGCGGGGCTTTTCTTAATGTGTTGATCTTTCAGGCCTGTTGGATGAGAGGTCTTCAAAGAGATGTCTAAAGGTCTATCCAGACGAGCGGGCGTGCCCGTCGGGCAGCACAGTCGGCGGACAAATTCTGCCGGGCATGCCCGTGAATGTTGTCCACACGGCAGAGTCGATGAATGGACGGGCGTGCCCGACGATGCCAGTAGGTTGTAGAGTGTGGTACGATACACCTGGTACCCATTACTACTGCGAAGAAAGTATTGTGTAGCATAATTGTTGCTGTGTGTGTACAGTTCCTGATGTGAACCGTGTTACAACGATGTGATAAGTGGGAGACAAGCCTTCTATGGATCCCCAATGTTCACTTGCGTCTGGCAGCGTCGTAGCTCCTCAAGCCACCGGCCACTGCACGGTGATTTCGCTCAACAGGGGATCGGGCATTTCGATGGTTTACCCGTCAAATGTGCCCGATGATGGGCATGCCCGCCGATCAGGCCCGCTCGTCGGGATAGGCCTTTAGAGATGCACACACGCACTCGCGTACAGACTCGCAGGACAAGACCATGGTGAATGACGCAGCAGTGAATACACACAGGCTGAATGGTAAGATTTAATTATTACATTTTTGAGTTTATGGCACTATTTTGTTTTGGGGTTCCTTGCAGTCATAATATAAAAATTAATTCTATTTGGTGTTTTTTTAGTCAACAACATTAGTCGCCACTGCCAAATGCCCCCAGGCCCCCTATATTACGAATGTTAGCTCACTACAGTTTTTGTATGGCCCTGAAGAGACAGCACAGTTTTTAATTATGTCCCTGTCTTCAGGGGCACACACAAGTCTGTGGATGAAAAATTTGTAATGTATGGCGCCTGGCGCTTTAGTGCAGGGTGATATAGTTTTGAAGGGTTTAGAATTGGGAATTAGTTAACGGAATAAAATTCACACTACCTACTTCATTTAATTTATTTTCAGAAGCATTTAGAGTCCCTCCAATTATGTGAATTTGCAAATGTGGCTTTGTCGAAAAAACTATGTTTTATTGAAGGCAATATTAGCAAAAAAAATGGGAATGAGCACGTATTGAAGGAAGGGGGAAGGAATTAAGGAGGAGGGAAGAAGGAAGGGGGAAGGCGGGGCAGCTTTGGGTTTTAAAATTTCCCCTACCATTGTCTTGTAAGCTTCAAGAGAAATTTGTTTTGGGAAATTTTTCTCTTTAAGTTTGTTTTTATTTCTGGGTTTAAATTTTCCCTGTGTTTTGTTTTGGCCCTATGAAAGTTAATCACGTGGGGCTTTTAAAAAAATCAGGGGTTTCAGAAGCACGGGGGAAAAAAAAGGGGCTTGAAAAAAAGCTGAATACTTGGATTTGAGATACCCCAAACACAAAATGCTCCATGTGGAAAAGACATACAAGAACCTCACAAGACAAAATTCAAATGCTTACCAATTTGTTTTCCTTCCCATTCGCAGTCATGTGGGGGTTACGTTATCTGGAAAAACTTCACCCTAAAACACCACCATTCTATCCACCACCGTAAAACACTGAAACCTCGAAGACAGTTTATTCTTTTTTCGCCATAATACCATTCATTTGAGCCCCCAAATTTTCACGAGCATTGGCCCAAAGAATTTATAAGTTTTTTGCTCATTTTTAGTATGTGTATTAAAAGGGTATATAGTAAAAGCTTAAAACTGGGATTTATAAACTCGTGGCAAAGAAAAGGTTTGGTTTTTTTTAAAAACTTTACACCTATCCCTATAGCGGGTAGGCAGTGAGCCCCAGGGGTGGGATGGTAGGCCCGGGAGGCTCACCGGGGCTGTGATGGTTTGGGCCCTCGCCCGTGGTGGCGCGGCGGGATTTTTATAGTGACCCCTGGATTAGAGGCTCATGCCGCCCCCCTGTGTCCTCGGGCACTCGAGTCAAAGGTAAGTTAATGGACAGGGCATAGTGTTGCAGTATTAAGTGCTCAATGGTAAAAATTAAAGTTGTACAGTCAAGTTGTGATTAAAGTGATCCCATGTTAAAATGCACTGGTCCCCCTAACATTTTCCTAAGTTACAACAAGCTCCCCTCTCCTTGGATTACATCCCTGCGCTAGTTCACGGTAAGTGTAGTTCTTATGCTTTTCAGTACGGTACTTTTTTTTTTTTTTTTTTCCCCATATCAAGGGGGAATTTTGAATAATCGGAAAGGGGCCAGACCCCCTATCGTGCAGTTTTTAAGGCTTTTACTTAAGGGGGGGTCCCGAAGATACGGCAGTTGGGTTTTCCCTGCATACTCGTAAAGCGAAGTTTTACAACGAAACATAACTTATGGGTTTGGGTTCCAGGACCCCTCAATTTAAAAAAATAAAGAATTTTTTTCAAAAAAAATTTTTGTAATATTTGGGGGGGGTGGGGGGGGAAACCCTGGGGAATGCTATGGGCTATCCGGGTGTGGAATGACCTGACTTTTTCAGGAGGCCTATTAACAGTGATAAGGGTTTGTTGTGGGGGGTGGGGGGCCGATTTCCGCCGCCAGGGGAAATCTCCTTTGGGTAATTATTTATAGGAAAGCGAGGACCCTTTGAGGACCCTAGGGTGCAGGCGTGGAGCACGTCTTCTTCGGGAAGGCACAGGTGAGGTGGATACGGGGGTTTTTTGAGAGGCGGCGGAGGGGCGGGCCCGCCTTACCCCAGTCGAAACCTTTCCTCCGTTTGACCACGGGGAGCTTTGTGCTTCCGTCGTTGGGAAAAAAGTAATAAGATCGGGGT
This sequence comes from Chionoecetes opilio, assembly GCA_016584305.1. NCBI lineage: Eukaryota > Metazoa > Arthropoda > Malacostraca > Decapoda > Majidae > Chionoecetes > Chionoecetes opilio. Next base: position 222,001 of record JACEEZ010025163.1, read on the forward strand.
AGTGCGAGAGCAGGTTTTTGGGGCCCATGCTGGTTTCTCGCCCAGGGTTGATTTTTTTTTAGGCCCATTGTCGACGAGCCACCAAAATTTAATATTTTTCAGATTGATTATTGTAAAACCTTAGTTACCTGTAAATTTGTTTTTTACATGACCGTTTTACCATTGTGGCGCCCTTTAATTCTGCAGTAGGAATAGCTGCTAAAATACTCTTATAGGGACTTCCGTCTTAACTACTTTGGGGTCGGGGTTTTTTATCATGTTAAAAAAGGATATTATGAACAGAGTTGACATTCCAACAAGTTCTTAAAGAAAATCGTCCAGACCTTTTCTCATTCCTGATTTAATGCAGTAAAAAATTAAGCCATTCGGTATATCAACAATATGTTGCACTTTTTTGCATCCAGTCCCCCTTTTTTAAAGTCCGCATTCAAAATCGAAAATTCCCCCTGTGCTCTCAAAACAAAAGTTTTATCGGGATGACCACCTTTGGGTTTGGCGACGTCAAAAACAGAGCCTCCCACCCTGCCTGATACATTGCGCGGAGACTCTGAGAAAAATGTAGTACTTGGGGAATTTTGGGTTTGTTTCGATTTTTTTTTTTGTGGATGTGGCATGTATTTGTCCTGCGGGGGGGTGTGCCCTTACGAGAGCTTGACCCATTTGCAAACTGTGGGGCGACGATATATGTGTGCAGGGGCCCGGGTAGGTGCAAGGCCCCGAGATGAGAGGGCGCAGTCCCCTGGCTACTACCACCCCCCCCTCGCTCCAAAGGTCTGCACACATTTTTGCCCCGGGGGGGGTTTGTGAAGGGGTGTAAGCTCTGGGAAGGGAACGGTTTTCTTCTTTGCCCATGCAGGATGAAGTATGTCCCGTGTCGCACAAAAAAATCCCAGAACCCCCCCCAAAAATTCCCAAAGTACTACTTTTTTTCTGGGGGTCTCAGTGGGGTCAGTGCGGGGGGGGCTGGGAGATTTTACCTCTTGTGACGTCCCCAGAAGTTTCGCGCCAGGTGGAATGGGGCTGTTTTTTTTTTCCCGGGGTTTTTAAAAAAGTCATTTTTTTGGGGAAATAAGGCGTGAAAATGAATAATTTTTTTTGTGGATTGGGGTTTTTTGAAATGAACATTCAAATAATTATGAAGAAAAAAGGGTTGGCGATTTTTTTAAATTTTATAGGGCATACTTTAAAGATGTTTACCACGGAGACAGGTTAGGCAATACCAAGGGTCATTAACCTTAAACTCTCGTGTAAAAATCTGAAAGATATACTGTGGAGGGGTATTTTCCCCCCAATATTTAGGTAAAATTTTTATATGAGTAGGGTTAAGTACGGTTTTTTGTTTTGGTAATTTTAAAAGGCCAGGATAAATCCCCACAAAACGAGGATCTTTAAACTTTTAAAGGGGGTTTCCCCTTAATGAAAAATCTTTTTCCCCCCTGTGGGGGGGTTCCTGCTCAATACCTTGCAAATTTTGGGTTTAAAGAAACTTTAGCTTTTAAAGGAATATGAGCCACCCCATAATCCCTCATAATTTCAATTTACTTTTCGAGATATCTTTGACACTGTTGTTCATGATTGATCACATTTTGGTGTCTTTCTTTTTATCCTCAGCTTGTTTAATTAAACTTTATAGGAAGAAAGCCTCCAATTTTTTTCCCATTGCTTTTTAAACAATAGTAGGTCTACTGTCTTTAATTAATATAATAAAAAGGGAAAAATTCCCTTTAAAATTTGCGCCCTACATTTATTATATATTCGTGTGACTTTGCTAATTTAGCGATAAGAATTTATCAATTTGCCATGTTTTTAAAGTCAAATAAAAAATTAAATTAAAAATTTACGTCACTAAAAAATGCATTTGAAATTTAATTATTATATAAACTGGTGGTAGTGCCTGTCGGCTTTCAAGACGCGCAGGCCAGGTGTATATTTTATAACCAAACCACACTTAACACTAACTAACCATAGTATTACGTAACCTTATGTTATCAGACTTCGCCGAGTCATTCCTACGCCCGCGAAACCCCTTGCCTCCGCTCTCATAACACCGGGTGGGGAAGGGGCCCAAAATTTACGCTCACAACGACCATTCGAGTCACAAGAACTGGGGGAATTTTGCCATACATATTTAATTGAGTTTTTTCCCTAATAAAAAACCCATGTTCTATCTCATCCCGACTCTATTATCCATAAAAAATAACAGGATACTTACGGTGGATAGTGGGGTTGCATTAGTAGGTTGTTAAACTGCATGGTTTTGTACCCGAGGGTCGCCGGGATTGAGGCCCCCCCGTGAATGACAAGAGGCGGGGGGCGGAGGTTATTGGGGCGCCAAGTGGGTTTCACACCCTGTTATCCATGGACGGAGGATTGTTAGTAAAAATTCTTATTTTTTAATCAAGAGAAAAAATGTTAGTCCCAGGGAAGGCGGAATGATACTGATTCCCCTGTGGGCGGTCGGCAGCGATCGCTACCCCACCTATACCCCACGTACGGGAAATTTTAGTGGCTATATCTAATGGGCGGGGCCCAATGACCGCGTTCAAACCGGGTGTAACTATAAAAGGGCAAATGGAAATAGCCCACTAGAATATTAAATTTTATCCAAACCCATACTAATCTTTTATTTAAATTACCTTAATTTTATTACAATTTCCATTATACGCCCCTCTTATAACGATGGAAAAACCTCCCAAAGGGGGGGGGGATAAACCCACCACCTTCCCAATTTTTGAGAGGGTGTTGAGGGATATTTCAACACGGGGGGCCCCGGCAAAAAACTAAAAGTTCGCTTCATTGACATCCCCCGGGCACATAGCCCGGGGAAAAATTTGATTGGGGGTTTTCGGCACGGGTTTTAGCTTTTTTAAAATTTAAAGTGTAGGGTCCGGGAAATATGCTGCTATACTTGATCGGGGGGAGAGTTATCCCCCGATGTTATAGTATCCCCAGTATATCATCACCTTGACCTCAAATGGTTTAAGAGCTCTATCAGCGGGAAGTTCGGGGGGCCCTAGATGGGCGATTAGTTAACTCAAAATTTTTTTAAATTTAATGAGAGATTTAGGTAAATTTGACTGCCTTCTGCCTTTTTACCAAAATTGACACCTGATATCGGTAATATTGTAGCATTCCCCCCATGTAAGATTCCCTATGATATTTTCCCACCAAAAATTAGTAAGATGAGGGCGTTTGGGGAAGTGTGGGGGAGGAGTGGGTTTTGGGAAGCCCCGCTTGAAAATTTCGCCCAAAACCCAAATTTATGCCCCATTTTTCAAGTAAGACCTAATAATTGGTAAATTTTGTTCCTATGGGGGCGGTGAGGCCAAGAGCTGATATTCCTCTCAAAGAGTCAGAGCTTCCCTTTTAATGGGTTTGAAGACTAATTTAGTCTTAAATTTCTTGCTCAGTAAGGGAAACCTTTCTATGTATCACAGGATTGGATTAATTTGGGTTCCCTTATTTTTATCTATAGATTAAAATTTTCCCGACGAGTGGAAACCTTTTATAGGCATTATTTTTCACCTTTAGCCAGGGAGGGCCCTTTTAAAAATCTAAACCTGAGTTCAATTGAGGTATTATTTTTCCCCCGCGACAATTTTATTAGGATTTCCCTTAGTGGGATGTAAAGATTAGAACTGGAAAATCACTTCCTTAAAACCTACTTTTTGGGGGGCAAAGGGGTGGTTCCAATTTTGGTAAATTAAAAGGGGGTTTTGATACTAGGGGAAAACTCTCCGTTGTTCGGCTGTATGGGTTGTGGGATGGGTCCCCCTTATTACCTACCACCAAACACGGTGAAAATTGAGAGTTATGATTTTGATGACCTTTCCCTTTGGTAAGCCCAAAATAATCGGCTCCTATTTTTTAAATTTGGAAAGGACCATCAAAGTCTTTTAAGGTTTACTAATAAAAAAGTTAAAAATGATCCAAAATTATTTACACAGCAACCCCTAAATTTATATCTTCCTAATTGGGACTAGGGGGAACATGTCAAAGGTTTTAGCCTCATTTTTTTGGGGGGGGAAAAACCCGATATGGTAAATTAATTTATTAATTTTGGGAGCGTAATAATTCACTATCTCCCTGTTATGACGGATCTTTTGTGCACCACTGTCAAAAGCTTTAATGACTGAAAGACCATATGGCTCACATTTAAATCCGCAGGGGAAAGGGTGAACTATCTTTTTAGGGGAATTTAACTACGAGGGTCGAGTTTTATCACGGGTTTGGACAAAAACGTGTTATGAACGATTGTTTAAATTTCTACAAGTTTTTAAGTTTTAAAGGGATGCATTTTAAACATGTTTTTCCAGGGGACAGGTTAGGGAATTTTAAAAGGGCATTTTAACCTTTCAAAAACCGTGTAACAATCTGAATAGATATTACATGTGGAGGGGATGTTCCCCCTCACATAAGACACAATTTTTTTTATTCTACTTCACAGAAGTCGCCCTGATGTGGGATTGTATCCATTATTTGAGTAGGCTGTAAGGGGTTTACTGGTAGGCTGAGAATTGAAACGAATTACAGGGTGTTTTATTTTGGGAAAAAGGTGCAGGATAAATCCCACTAACGGGGATCTTTAAAACTGAGGGTGGTGATAAGCTATTTAGTGATTTCCCTCGGGCATAAAAATCGTGATCTCCTTATGGGGGGGGGCTTGCTTTTAAAACCTTGCAAACTTTGGGTTAAAAAAAACTTTAGCTATAGTGGAAAATAGCACACCCATAAACCCCAATTTAATACTTTTTCGAGTATCTTGCATTCGTGTTCATGATTGATTTTATCGAGATATCTTTGACATTCGGTTTTTTATGATTGATTTTATCGAAATTTTGACATTCGTGTTTATATTGATAACACATTGCTGAAAAATTTCTTTATCCAACTTTTTTAATTAATTCATAATGGCGTAAGCCATCTCATATTTTTCCCCTTGCTCATTAACAATAGTACCTGTCTTTAAATTTAAAAATAATCAATAGGAATTGCCTTTAATTCGTCCTCACATTTATTTTAAATCCTTTTGGGGCTTGAAAATTAGTGATAATGAAAGCTTCTAACTTGCCCGATTTAGTTAATTAACTCAAAAAAAAATATTAAAAGCAAATTACGTTACTATTGATTATTAGTTTTAAAATGATTATTATCAAGGCGGGGGCGCTGTTGGCTGGCCTAACAAAGGGGCAAACCCGGGCCTAACCAACCCCCACTTTAGTTAGTCTTCTTGACGCCGCGAAATTCCCCCCCTCCATCCCCCTAACCAGCAAATTTGAGAGAACTGCAACTCGAAAAGCTGGTCGCTGGTAGTTTTTAAATCACAATTTGGTGAAAAATTGGTCAAATTGAAAGAAAAAAAATGGGTTATTCCACGTACTTAAAACCACAAATAAAATTAAGAAAGTTTTCTTTTATATTATTTTATGAAGCCTGTTCTGTAAAACATGTATATAACCCAAAAACCAAGTAGTTTTAGTTGAGGAGGGGAGGTAAATGCTACCTATGATATTTTAGTCAAAAACGAATGTTTAGAATTATCTTACCTAGGGAGTAATTTTTCCCGTTTTTATTGGTATCAATCGATAGAAAGCCTAGAAGTGATGAGTGACGCGTGAAGTGGCAAGTTTTTATTTAATTCCCCGCCACAATTCCCGCCCACCCCTCCCCGCCGCGGGACGTCGCCCCCCAATTTAACCTACATTGTCGCAGCAAAAAACGATTTCGGCATTCTTTTTTCTTTGTTTTTCCAAGGGATTTCTTATTGATTTTTTAAAGCGTTTTCCAAACCCGCATTTCTGTCTTAGAAAAAGTGTGAACATCGCCCAAATTTTACATGCCACAAATCATGAAAAATCTATTTTCTTTTTCTACTCGAGGCGAGTAATTTGCATTAAATTGCTATTTTTGAACGTTTCCCTCGTAAGCATGTCTCCATATAATTTGTAGAACAAAAAGAAGAAATAATTTTTTGGATTCAAGCGGTGCATCAATATTTATCGGAAATTAAATTTTTGAAAAATTTAGTCGCGGAGCCAAAAAAACAGTAGACCAACCTTTTAGTTAAAACGCCCGCGACCCCACTGGGCATTTCTCGAGTGCAGTTCTTCTAATTGTGGGAAAATTAATATTTTCCCCCCTCTCGGGGCACCAAAGTGGGAATTAGCACATAATATTTAATATGAGGTTCTTACCTAATCAAAACCCTGTTCTATTTCTCGACCCATTTTCCCAGCTAACAAAAAAACTAGGAACTTACGGTTAGGGTACGCCGTATAAAAAAAAATTCTTTCTCAACTTTTGGGATGCCCAATTTTATGTAAATGGGAAATTCTAAGTCTATTTTCTGTATCCATTTTGATTTTAGCAATTTTACATGAAAAAACGCACTTTATAGCACCCTACGAATAAAGCTTTAAAAGAGACGCAGTGTCCCCATTTGGGCCTGTGTATTTCATCATGCACCAATAGATTCCCAAAAGCTAGCGTGTAAGCTCTTTTTGATCATTGGTTCTCAGGCAATGTCAAGCCCTACTGGCCTAAATGTCCATCAGTCTTTTAACCTGAAGCGGGCATGGTTCCCCCGGTGGTGGGCCCGAGCCGGATGAACCCCTCTGTGGGGTGCTGCCCCCCCCACTGCGCCGCGCCTCTGCACCTGTTCCGACTCTTTGGTGCTCTGGTGTGGATAGAAACTCCCGGAACCCCTAGGCTTGACCAGGTCTCCGGATCTGACCCTGGGCAGGAACAGGTGAATCCGGCTCGTGCACCTGGCCAGCTGATCATGTCTGCAAGCTGGGGGTGACAAGTTCACTTGGGGGTAGCCCAGGGCTTACACTGGGTCCCCATTTCTTCTCGCCGCCCCCAGCTTCAAAAATTGGGGCCGGGAACCCTGCGGTCGTCCCACTCTTGATCGCCATCAGCGAGAGGAGAAACATTCCCGGGGTGCGAACCATGCTCCTGTCCGCACGTAGAAGGGGCACAGGTTTGGAAATTCTTGGGCTGGACCTCATCCTCGAGCTGCGTGAGGATGTTTCTGGGGCCGTCCTTAGCTGTGGTAACCCTTTATGTCGTAGTAGAGTTTGAAGTACACCCCGCAGGCAGTACTTACTAGGATTTCCCCGGGTGTTCAGTTCTTTGCGATCAGTCCATGATCCGGTCCACTGTACAAGGGGGGCTGTGGGGAGCCATCTGGGGTGGGGGCACCCTTCCCCACTTTATCTCCCCCGCAGCTCGGTGGGAGAACCCCCGCTTTACAGCCCCGGACCAGCTGGTAGGGGACCTGCGGTCAGGGACATGTTGCCAGGGAAAACTCCGGGATCTCTGCGAGATCTTCACCCCCTGGGACTCCCTTTAACCTGTTTGTACTGCATCCATTTACGCTGGACACAGACCACACTGGACCCCTGAAGCCAGGTCAATGAGGTAGTCCGTCGATGCTGGGATAAGGTGGCGCAGGGGCAAATCTTTTTGTGCAACAGCATATATCCAGAAAAACTTGCGTCCCCGCATCTTCTCCAAAATGGGTGGAGTACCACCCTTCCCCCGTTTGGCCTAGTTTAGTCACCTTGCAGTACGATCAGGAGTCGGTGGAGTGATGTCACAGCAGATGATAAGAAAGGGGCCACCTTGAAACGCCGGCTTCTCAGGGGGCACCGGGTCCCCTGGTACAAAATGTCAAAGGTACCTTTCCCGATGGCTCCTCGTCCTACCATGTCCTCCCTGATCAACCTTGGGTTTCAGTTTTTCCCATAGCGTCGGCACCATCCCCCCGGGCTGTCCTTCCCCCCATCGTAACCCAAATCCAAAATATTTTTTGGACCCTGGGTTCCCCGGTCAGGTCCCCCGATGCCATGGTCCTGCCTGGCCCCCCTCAGTTTTTTAGGGTCGCAGACCAGGGGGGGGCGACATGTTGGGAGAGGGGCCGTATGAAAGGTCCTGGAGGAAATCCCAAAACCAGGCAGCAGCAGCAGTGGGGGAACGTTGAAAATGGATGCTTTGGGTGCGGAGCTGGACTTAGACGACGTGTTTGACCACTTACGCTGTTTTTTTTTTACTTTTGGGTTTGGGGATAGGACCTTGACCTTAAAAAAGTATCCGCCCTGAAAACCCCCTACGTTTGGGTTTAAATAATAAGTGGAAAACCAGTTGCCCGGAAAAAATTTTTTTCACGAAAAACGAGGGATTTGTATAGAAAATGAGCTCTCCGGCGTCGGGGGGCTTAAGTAGGTCTTACGGCAAAATCGTGGGCATACTTCCCATAGAATTTTTACCTCTACACTTTGTCTTCAGTGAAATTATTTAAACTCTAAATTAAGTGGGTTTTCGGAGTTAAAGATGGGGGTAGCTTTAACTATGTTTTGCAAAAATATAAAAATCCTTTTGATAGCAAGAAGGCTCAAAACCAAAAAGTTGAAGGGACCAACCACCCTTAAAATTCAATTTTTCATAAAAACACCCCGCCAAATTTGAAATAACTATATTTCACTTTTTATTGGACCTAGGCGTACCCCAATTTTAGGGATAAGGGTTTCATTACGTAGGCTTTATTTAAAATGCCCCTTTCCCTTTTTCCGATGGATGCCAGTGATCAAGCCCCCCGGTGCCTGGGGTTTTTTTTTCCCCCCAAGCGCGCAGCCAGGTGAATTTATAACCAAACCACACTTAATACTAAACTAACCATAGTATTACGTAACCTCTGAGTTATCTAGTACTTCGCCGAGTCTTTCCCCTGACGCCCCCGAAACACCTCGCCCCGCTCTATAACCCTGTTGTGATAGGCTCATAATTACCCCTCAAAAAACGACCACTTGAGTCCCATAAAAATGTGGGAATTTATGTCACATACATATTTAATAGGGGGGGTTCTTACCAATAAAAACCCCAGTTCTATTCACCCCACTCTTTTCCCCTAGCTAATAAAACTAACTAGGATATTTATCGGTGGATATAGGGTTTGCTTACTAGGCTTGATTAAACTGCTGGTCTTTGATCCGAGGGGGTCCCCCGGGGTTTGGGGGCCGCCCGTAAATGACAGAGGGGGTGGGCTGGAGCGTTATTGTGGGCGCCAATTTGGGTTTTCACACCTTTTACCCCTGACGCAGGGAGGTTTTAGTACAAAATTCTTCATAAATCAGAAAAAAGTGTTAGTCCCATAAGGGCTGGAATGTTTACTATTCCCCTGTGGGCGGTCGGGAGCGATCGCTACCCCCCCTATAGCCCCGTACAGAAATCTATGGCTATATCTAATGGGGGGCCCCAAATGACCGCGCTTAAAAAACCGGGTGCAAACTAATAAGGTGCAAAGGTTTAAATAGCACGAAAATTTAATTTACCTAACCCAGTATAACTTTTATTTAAAATTCCCTTAATTTTTTTACAATTCCATTATCGCACCCTCTTAAAAACGACGGAAAATACTCATCAAAAGGGGGGGGAGGGATCAAACCCCCATCTTACCAATTATTGAGGGGGTTTTTGGGGATAATTTTTCCACAGGGGGGCCGGCAAAAATGAAGTTTGTCTGGACATCACCCCAGGCCACAAGCACCGGAACATTGATGGGGGTTTGGGGCACGGGTCTTTAGCTTTTTTAAATTAAAGCTCTGATAGGGTACCGTGAAATCGACATAATTTGATCGGGGGGAGAGTTACCCTGATTTTATAGTATCCCAGAAGTCATCACCTTGCCCCAAAATTTTTTAAGAGCCATTTCCGGGAAGTCAGGGGGCCTAGATGGGCATTAGTCTACACTCAGACTTTTAAAATTTTAAAGGTTTTGAGGTAATATTTGACTGCCTGTCTGCCGGGGATTTACCAAAATTACCCCCTGTATCGGCTAATTTTGTGCCATTCCGCCATGTAATGAGTTTCCTATGATTTCTTCCACCAACTTTTTATAAGATGAGGGGTTTTGGGAATTTGTATGGATGGCAGGTGGTATTGGAAGACCAGTTTAAAATTTCGACCACACCTAATTATGCCCCATGTCAAGGTACAGACCTAAAATTTGGGGTCAATTTTTTTTCCTATGGGGGCTTGGGGCCAAGAGCTGTTTTCCCCCAAAAAGAGAGAGCTACCCCTTTTAAGGGATTTAAAGGGACTAAATTCTTAGTCTTAATAGTTGCTCGGGAGGAAACCTTTATGTATACAGGATTGGGTTTAATTCGGGTTCCCTTATTATATCATAGATATTTGACTGGGGGAAAAACCGTTTGGCATATTATTACCCCCCTTTTGGCCAGGTAGGGCCTTTAAAAATAAATCCGGGTTAAATTTTTAGGGTTATTATTTCCCGCGACACTTTTATTTTAGGATTCCATTAGGGGCGTGAAAGATTAGAACGGGAAATATCCTTTCCTTTAAACCTCATTTATTGGTGTGGGAAAGGGAAGGGTTCCAATTTTGGAATTAATAGGGGTTTGCATGACTGGGAAAAACTTCCTTTTTCGGCTTAGGGTTGGGGGATGGGTCCCATTATTACCTTACCCCCAGCCGGTGAACATTGAGAGTTATTTTTTTGATGCCCTTTCCTTTAGGAAACGCCAAAACAATGGGCTCCTTATTAATTGAAAACCATAACGTCTTGAAGGTATTATAACTAAAAAAGTTAAACTGATTACCAAAATTTTTTACTACAGCAGCACCCTACATTTAATCTTCCCAATTGGGCTAGGGGGGTTTAACTATTCAAAGGTTTTAGCCTCATTATTGGCGAGAAAAACCCGATGGCTAAATTCATTTTTTAAAATTTTGGGTAGCTGAATAATTTTAACTACTCCCTCTTTTGAAGGATTTTGTTCCCCACTGTCAAAATCGTCTTTTCATTGACTGAATGACCTTATGGGTCACATTAAATCCCCAGTGGGAAAAAGCTCTGAACTACTCTTTTTATGACTGAATTTTTAAATACGTAGGGTCTGAGTTTATCATGTTGGACAAAAAGCGATGTTTGAAAGATTGTTTAAATTCCTACAATTTTAAATTTATAGGGCATGCATTTGAAGATGTTTACACGGGACAGGGTTGCAATTTCCAAGGCGCATTTAACCTTTCAACTCTCGTGTAACATTTTAAAAATAACATGTGGGGGGCGGATGTTCCCCCTCACATAAAACACAATTTATTTTCGACTTCACAGAAGTCGCCCCTTTATGTAGGGATTTTATCCATTATTTGAAGGGTTTTAAGTGGGTTTTCTGGTAGGCTGAGAAGTTTTAATCGAATACAGGCTGTTTTATTTGCGAACAGGTGCAGGGTAACACCCCCTAAGAGGGGTCTTTAAACCTTTGGGGGGGGCTGATATAGTGATGAGTGATTTCCTCGGGGAAATAATGTGATCTCCTTAGGGGGGGTTTTTGCTTAAACCTTGAAACTTTGGGTTTAAAAAAACTTTGCTATAGAGGGGTATGAGCCCCCCCAGTAATCCCCATATTTAATTACTTTTATCGAGAATCTTTTTACTTGTGGTTTTAGATTGATTTTTTCGAATTCTTTGACATTCGTGTTCATGATTTTTTTCGGATATCTTTGACATTCGTGTTCATGATTGAAACCATTGTGAATAATTTTTTACCTAAGTTTTTCTTAAACTTAATCAGTAAGCCATCCATATTTTTCCCCTTGCCATTTAACAAAAAGTAGATTACTAGTCTTTAAAATTTAAATATAATCAATGGAACCTTAATTTCGCCTCACATTTATTATAAATCCTTGGAGCATTGCTAAATTAAGCTGATAGAAAGCTTACTAAATTTGCCCTGATTTGTTAATTCTAAAAAAAAAATTAAAAGCAAGATTACGTTACTATAATTTTATTGATAATATTTTTCTAAGTGCGGGGGAACGCTGTTCTGCCTAACAAGGGGCAAACCCGGCCTATGACCAACCCCCCACTTTTGTTTCATTTTGACGCCGCGAAATACCCCGCCTCCAGCCCCATAACCAGCAATTGTGGTAACATTAATATTCCTCTACTCGGGGCACCAATGTGGGAATTTATGTCACATACATATTTAATATGAGGTTCTTACCTAATCAAAACCCATGTTCTATCTCATCTCGACTCCATTATCCCAGCTAATCAACTAACTAGGATACTTATCGGTTAGGGTACGCCGTATAACAAAAATTCTTTTTCTCAACTTTGGCATGCCAATTTCCTATGTACAATGGAATTCTAAGTCTATTTTATCTGTATCCATTTTTGCATTTGAGCAATTCTTACTATGCAAAATCGCACTTTTATATTGCACCCTTATCGAATAATGCTTAAATGAGTACGCAGTGTCCGATTGGTCCTGTGTATTGCATCATGCACCAATATGAGTTCCAAATGACTAGCGTGGTAAGCTCTTTCTGATCAGTTGGTTCATCAGGCACAGTGTCACAGCCTCTACGTTGGCCTAGAACGTGTCCATCATGTCCTTCTTAGACCTGAAGCAGGGCATGGTCTCCCGGTGGTGGGCCCGAGCCCGGATGAACCCGTCTGTGGCCTGCTGCCCCACCACTGCTGCCGCAGCCTCTGTCACCTGCTTCACGACTCTTTCGGTGCTCTGAGTGTGGATAGAGAACTCCGGAACCTCGTACGGCTTGACCAGGATCTCCTGGATCTGATCCCTGGACAGTGAACAGGTGAATGCCGGCTCGTGCACCTGGCCAGCTGATCAGTGTCTGCAAGCTGGTGGCTGACAAGTTCAGCTTGGGTGTGATGCGAGGTCTTACACTGGTGTCCCCATACTTCTCGCCAGCCCTCAGCTTCAAAATCTGGGTCACGGCGAACCTGCGGTCGTCCTCACTCTTGACTCGCCATCAGCGAGAGGAGGACACATTCTGAGTGTGCGAACCATGCTCCTGTCCGCACGTAGAAGGTCACAGCTGTTTGGAACTTCTTGGGCTGCGACCTCATCACTCTGAGCTGCGTGAGGATGTGCGTGGGGCCGTCCTCTAGTCTGTGGTGAACCTTGATGTCGTAGTAGAGTTTGAAGTACACCTGCAGGCAGTACTTGACTAGGATTTCCAGGGTGTTCAGTTCTTTGCGAGTCAGTCCATGCATCCGGTCCACATGTACACGAGCGACTGGGCTGTGGTGAGCCATCTGGAGTGGGACACCTTGCCACACTTGATCTCCTGCAGCTCGGATGGGAGAACGCCCCGCTTCACAGCCTGGACCAGCTGGTAGGAGACCTGCTGGTCAGTGGACATGTTGACCAGGATATACTCCGGTATCTCTGCGAGATTTTCACCGCCTGGCACTCCTCTGAACTCTGTTTTGTACTGCATCTCATTCACGCTGGACAGCAGACTGCACACTGGACCCGTGAAGCCAGTGTCAGATGAGGTAGTCCCGTCGATGCTGGTGATAAGGTGGCGCAGGGGCAACTCGTTTGTGTGCAACACGCATATACTCCAGAAGAGCTTGCGTCCCAGCATCTTCTCCAAATGGGCGTGAGTACCACCCTTCCACCCCGTGTTGGCCCTAGTTGAGTCACCTTGCAGTACGATCAGTGAGTCGGTGGAGTCGTATGTCACCAGCAGATGATAGAGAGCCTGAGCCACCTTGAACGCAGGCTTCTCAGGTGGCACCGGGTCCTCTGGTACAAAGTGTCAAAGGTACCTTCCAGATGGCTCCTCTGTCACTGACACATGCTCCTCCCTGATCAACCTTGGGTGCAGTTTCCCATAGCTGTCGGGCACCATCGCCCTGGTCTTGTCCTTCCTCCCATCGTAACCCAATCCAACTATTTTGGTACCCTGGTGCTTCCCCTGGTCAAGGTCCCTGGCCGATGCCATGGCATCCTGCCTGGCCCTCCTCAGCTTGTTAGGATCGCAGACCAGGTACGACATGTCTGGAGAGAGGTGGCCGTCAGTGATAAGGTCCTGGAGGAATCCAGATGCCAAGGCAGCAGCAGCAGTGGGTGGAACGTTGAACTGGATGCTTGGATGCGGAGCTGGACTTAGACCGTACGTGTTTGACCGACTTACGCTGTTTTTTTTTTACTTTTGGAGTTTGGTGATAGGACCTTAGACCTTAAACAGTATCCAGCCCTGAAACCACCTACGTTGGGTAAATAATAACGTGGAAAATCCAGTTGCCAGGAAAAAGGTTTTTACACGAAAAACGAGGCGATTTTGTATGAGAAGTGAGCTCTCCGGCGTCTGGCGGACTTAATGTAGGTCTTACGGCAATATCGTGGGCATACTTCCGATAGAATTTTTAGCGCTCTACAACTTTGTCTTCAGTGAAATTTATTGAATCTCTAACTTAAGTGGCTTTTCTGTGAGTTTAAAGATGGTGTATGCTAAGCTATGTTTTGCATATAAATATAAAAGTCCATTTTTGCATAGCAAGAAGTGCTCAAACCAAAAAGTTGAAGCGGACCAACCACCCTTAAAATTCAATTTTACATAAGAAAACACCCTGCCAAATTAGAAATAATCTATATTTCACTTTTCATTGGACCTACGGCGTACCCTATTATCAGTGGATACTAGGGTTGCATTACGTAGGCTTGATTAATACTGCCTGTCCTTGTGATCCGATGTGATCGCCACGTGATCAGAGCCGCCCGTGAATGACAGAGGCGGAGGGCTGCAGGCGATGTGATGGGCGTCAAGTGGGTTTTCACCAAATTATCCATGACGCGAGGCTATAATCACTTGTGCTGAATTTATAACACTCTCTTCTTTATACAAGCACGTATATTAGTAAGAGATGTTATTAAGGCGAGGGTCTGGAGGGAACTTGTACTTGTAGACAAGCACTTATATTTAATGTTATCCTCACGGAGGGGTGGAGTGTACTAATTCTCCGAGAGTGGGCGGTGAGCCACCGCTACCAATTACACGTGTCACCTTTTGGTAGTGGTCAGGTGGACTGCCACGATTGGTACAAATTTATAGTACGGCGGCCAATGACCGGTCGCTCCAAATTAAGGTGCTAATTATATAAGGTGCAAATGGTTAATAGCACTGAGAATATTAATTTATCCTATCCCAGTACTAATCATTTACTTAAATTACCTTAATATTACCCATTACCATTATAATTATATATACACATCCCTATACGCACCCTCCTATGACGAGCGGAAAATACCTCTCACAGGGGGGGGGGGGGATCAAACCACCACCACTACCAATTATGAGAGGGTGTTTGGTGGATAATTTCCACATGAACATCAATATTCCTCACTCGAGGCACCAGCTGTAGAAATTTATGCTACAAGCACATATTAATTTGAGGTCTTACCTATACAAAACCCATCGTCTATCTCATCCCGACACAATACCCAAACTAGTCAACTAACTAGGATACTTATCGGTGGATAGTAGGGTTAGAATTGACTGTAGGCTTGATTAATACTGCATGTCTTGTTATCCGAAGTGGTCAGGCCTATGATCAGGCCGGAGTGGTGAAGGGCGGAGGTGGAGGCGTTATTGTGGTTGGTGTCAAGTGGTTCATCAAACCATCACGGCGCGGTGTTTATAATCACTGATACGTCCAGGAAGCTATTCAGGCTTAATAGACGCAGCACTGATATTCGCTATGTCGATGAGACAGGCCATATTGTTTTATCACTTATATGTACAAAATGAACGTATGTACAGCTATTCTCGTTATAATCAGAGAAGAGATGTTAATCCCGTGGGAGCTGGAATGGTACTTATATATTATACAAGCACGTAATATTTAATAAGAGATGTTTCTCCCGCGAGGGTCTGGAAGTGTACTGAAACTCCGTGGGCTCAGCGGGCAGCGGCCACTACAAATTACACGTGTCACCTTTCAGGTAGGCGGCAGGTGGACCACCACAATTGGTGCAAATTTAAAGGACGACGGCCAATGAGCAGCCGTTTCAAATTAAGGTGCTAATATAAGGTGAAAATGCTTTATACTAATGGGAAAGTTTAATTCTCCTATCCCAGTACTCATCATTTACTTAAATTACCTTAATAAATACCCATTACCATTATAATTATATATATATACATCCCTACGCTCCCCCTATGATGAGCGGACAATAACTCCCTCACTAGGGAGGGGGGGAACAAACCACCACTCTACCAATTACTAAGAGGGTGGTTGGTGGATAATTTCCACACGCCTCTCATCCGCGGCTTTCCCCGCTTGGCCTTTGTCTTGGCTTCCCTCCAAGTGTGTATACAAACACTACATCAAACGGCGACACGAGTATTCTTCTATCCACTTCTATCTTCTATTCTTCAACTACGGAGGTAACTTATATCAATCACCAGGCGCACCCGTAATGGGCGTGATTAGAACTACTCCACGCTGCTTTATAGACCGCTCGCTACCTATACGCTACCTTGGGCTGCTCACCTACCCTGCAGACCCACATCTACAATACACGCCAAGAACCTTCTTATACAGGGGGCAGATACTGTAGGCCAAATAGAAGCTAAAATAGAAGTAGGCCAAATAGGCTAAAAAATTAAGCTGACCTGCCATTTGGTGGCCGTCTGGGAACCTACCGTCTATTGATCTTGCTGGAGCTGTCCAGCAAGATCAATAGACTTTTAATATAGTAGTAGTAACTGCAAAATGCAAATATAAGAGTTTTACATTATTCATGGCGTTATAATGAGGATTGTTGGCAAAATAAGAGCATTCAACCACATGTGTCCTACAACATTCTACTAAATACTGTAGAGGAATGCATCAAGGCGAGTGTATGGGTAACCAACAACCATCACACTGCCGCCATAATGGAGAACCAAGCAACTCATCGCAACTTGGAGCAGGTTAGTAAGACGGAAGGACCTGAGCCACCCTTGGCCACACCTGGAAACCTTCTTTGGGCCTGCTTTAAAGAGGAACAAGGTTGTTAAGAAAGGCAAGACAGTGAGGAGTCGCTGTAAGGACAGAGGTGATAATGTGAGCTATAACATCTGTGGGGCATTGAGGGGTATGTATGTAAAAATACTAATACACACAACCCTCGTTTTCCCGGATATCAGATTTGCCGGACAAAATCTGAGGTCCGGGGATATGTCAGAGTCCCGGACAAATGCCTGGTCCAGTCCGTAAATTGACAAAGTTGTCCGGCGGTCCGAGCATCTCCTGTCATCCCTGGTCAGTGTCCGCGCCTCCCGCCAGGTGGCAGCATGCTCAGCGATCGTATTGTTTACTTATGGGCACAAGACACTCACAGTTCACCTGCACCGCCTCCGTTAGTCCCCTGACCCCGACTGCCCCTGGTGCAGGAACGTCTCTTGAGACTATTTAACACTTTCTGCTGCCTCCCGCCAGGTGGCAGCATGCTCAGCGGACGTAAAAGTCCGCGGCGGGGTAGTTGATATTGGCGGTTGCGGACAGTAAATACTAGAGTAGGATAAACGTCCGGGGGTGGGTAATGGCCTCGGACTGTTGCGATTCCCAGACTTTTGTGGTTCCCGGACCAGTGCTCCCCCTATTAGTCCGGGAAAACGAGGGTTGTGTGTAAATACTAAATTAATTAAAATTAGTGATTAACTAAACAATAAATCAATTTACTACATATATTACAAAGTGCTTTACCTATTTTTTTGCACTTTTTGCAGTGAAAATATAATGTAATTGCTTTGCTCTTGCACGTTTGCGGTTGCGGAAATGCAAATCAAAAGAAATGTGCTGACTTGCGGTGGCGGAAAGTAAGGGTGTGAAAGTAAGATTTGTGTTTGCGGTGCCCACCTCTGACACACACTCTCAAAATATAAGATCGGCCCTTTTACAGCCAGTGTGGTTTCATTGGATGCACCTCTGCTTGCTGTTCAGTAAGTCGGCGGTTCGAGCCAGTTAAGGGTTGAATCTGCTGATACCACAGGTTGTTACTGTCTCCCTTGAGCATGGGATGTGGTGTGTGAATTCCTAGGTAAACTTATGCTATGCTGCACGTGGCCTCTGTGCTCATTTATGTTGCAATAGCTCTTGAGCCTGTGGTGGGTGACAACCTGCTACCTCGGGACACAGGGATAGTGTGGCTGTCACTGTCATCTGTGTTACCACAGTTACCTTCCCTAGGTTTGCCGAGGTACCCATTTATCGATCAACCCCAAAAGAAAGGCTGATCAGTTGGGTGGGAAAGAAATAGAAGATGTGTACTGACTAGGGAAATATGAAGAGAGGTGAAGCAGAAATTTAGTTCACAACTTGAGTTCAACAGGATCATGAATAGAATGTAGAAACATGGAGGAGTTAAGGGTCTAAAGAGAGCATGGATAAGGAGGGATATAAACAAGGAAGAGAGAAGGAAAAGAAAAAAACAATCGGAGAATGTGAGAGATGAAGTTCTACTGGAAAGCGTAAGACGTAACGGCTTTTTAGTAAATTGGTTACTAAAATGTGGTTAATTGTGGCTAAGAAAGTGGTATTTCAAGAAAAGATTTTTAGTCAACAGTGTAAGGTGTGATGGAAAAAGGACAAAGACACCATATGCCAATGTTGATGGAGGTTTATCAGATAACCTGGAGATAAATGATAACCTCAAACAGAATTAGCCTGCTATTTTATGCGTGGACACTTAATTGAACAAAGTCATTCAGCTCCTAGACGTAGAGGTAAAAAAAAATCAATTCTGGAGAAGAGACAAAGATGGATATCTGAGAGGAGTGATAATGGTGGTAAGAAATAATGAGGTAGTAGAAAAAGTTGGGATGGGTAAAAGTGTGGCAGAAGCGATTAACGTATAGCTTTCAATGATGGGTGGAAGGAAGAGGGATATTGCAATGTGCAATGCCCAACCAAAGACACAGGCGTGGAGTGATGTGGAATACCACAGAATGGTTGAAAATATTGTTCAATATTTGCAGACTGGCTGGTGAATCATCATAGATACATCTCATAAGATGTAATTAAATTTTTCATGAGACGTCATACTGGTTGGGGATTTAAACAGCAAAAAAGTTCACTAAGTATACTGAAATTGTGTGGTCTCCCTAAAAACTAAAGAATATCAGAAAACTAAAAAGAATAAAAAGGATTACAATTAAGATGGTGCCCAAATTGAAAGATCTAACCCATGAAGAAAGCCTAAGAGGTGAAAAAGTTGCCAACGCTTGAAAAAAGAAGTGGGCAGGACTTAATCAGTGTGTAAAAACTGATGAATGATATGGAAGAAGTTGACAGAAAAGATTTGCTCCTACAAAGAGAAAAAGAGGCTTGATATTTGGGAGGAAACAAGAAAAAAATAAGAAAAGGAAGATTGAATAATACAAATAAGTATAGATGCTTCGAATGGATTAGAAGAAGAGGTGATAGCGGCAAAACGTGTGCTTCAATTCAGGGAAAAATTAGATAAACATAGATATGAAGACAGGACCAAATGAGTTTAGCAGGCCCAGTATGCTACAATTAGGCACACACACACACACACACACCGGAGGTGAGCACTTCCGCAAATTGCGGAAGTCCGAATTAGTTTGGAGATAGTGGAAG
Organism: Chionoecetes opilio; assembly: GCA_016584305.1. NCBI lineage: Eukaryota > Metazoa > Arthropoda > Malacostraca > Decapoda > Majidae > Chionoecetes > Chionoecetes opilio. The sequence continues at coordinate 241,433 of JACEEZ010025163.1, forward strand.
TGTGAATGTTTGCGTATTTCCATTTGCGGAAGTACTTCCGCAAACACAAACATGTCCGCAAATTCCCAATTTTGAACACTATTCTTGAGCAGCTACGCGCACTGTCCAGGAATGCTGCTTGTCCACCCGTGACTCTCCCTCTTTGATCAAATTGACTTTTTGATGGACACAGCAATCCACCCTCTTCAAGCCTTTTGTGGTCCGCCTTTTTAACCCTGAGAAGGTCAATGCCGTGTAATCAAGACTGCTGTTCGAAGTCACGGAGCAGACTGTCTTGGATACCTCATAAGACAGCAGCCCAGATCAAGACGAAGAGGATGATTTTTTCAAGGCGAGACTTATTGATCTTATCGAGATCTACTGCATCTTCAGTTGAGTTGTGACAGTTCATTACTCAAAGTCATTATATTAACAATCTTGAGCATCATGCTGATAAATTATTGTAATATTTATGATTTAAGTGCAATAATATATATACCGTATTTTACGGCTTATAAGACGCTGCATCTTGGAAGACGCACCCTGATTTTGGAAAGAAATTTCTATAAATAAAAAAATATATGAATAAAAAAAAAAAAAATCTAAAGGATATAAAAACATCTCTTGTATAAAAGTATAAGTAAATCCATAGTATAAGTAAATCGTTATGATGAATTTGCCATGAGTTATAATTTCCAGGACTGAAAAAAGCTTGTGATACGTGATAGCCTGGTGGTAAATGCTGCATGAACACTAGCAGACGATAGGTGGCGTTGTTGACGCCAATCTGCCGAGGCAGAAGTTGCCGCGGAACGGCTCCCTAGTCTTGGTGGCAGACTCATTCCAACATTCGTCTTGGAAGACGCATGAGTATTTTTCAGGTTATTTTCTAGGAAAAATAGTGAGTCTTATAAGCCGTAAAATACGGTATATTTTTAAAATCTAAACACGTTTATTTCTAAGTAACGGTAAAAAAAAATTCCTGACTCCGACCGATTACTTAAAATTTTTACCTTATATATATATATTGCAAATTTATCAATTATTTCCAGGCCTTGAGGAGCCCAGGACCCACAGCTACACAGGGCACCAACTCTACCCGCCTACCTGTCGCAGAGGAACAAGCTGCTGGAGCAGGCCATGTTTCCCGCCCTTTCTCGAAAAGCCTGGGTAGATGTGTTTATTATGTACAAAACAGCCATACCCAGCGCTGCAGCTGTGGAGAGACTGTTTTCCCAGGGGTCGGACATCATGAAGGCCTAGAGATCGAGTCTGACCTCCAATAATTTTGAAAGATTGGTCTTCATGAAGGGGAACATGGCCCAGCTCAATATGTAATTATCACCAGAGGACTCTGAATGAGGACTCTGAGTTAAGGGTCTGATATCATATCAATGAAATTACATTTGGAGTGTAGTGTACTTATACTAATTATTACCCCTTAGTGTACACTTAAATTGATATGACCTAAGTTGATATGATTATGACCACTCACTTGAGTGAGTGGTTAAATTGAGGGGGAGGTAAAATGTGAGCTATAACATCTGTGGGGCGCTGAGAGGCAAGTAGGATTTTTTTTTTTTTTTTATATACAGTGGACCCTCGCTTTTGGCAAGTCTCTGCTTGGCAAAACACAGAATTGGCGATAGTTTAAATACGGTACCAGAATCCTAATTTGGCGCTTCAAATTCACTTTTGGCGAGACGCACGCTGACGTCACGAAATGACGTCGGCCCAGAATGCACCGCCCGCAAGCTTCCATGTTGGTGTTTGTTATTTTCCCGGCAGCCATCTTGACGACTACGCTGTTTTATGCTCCAAGTGACGTTACCTTTGGCGTTTCGCGCTAAGACTATGGCATCTACAAGTATGGGTGGTTGTTCGAGGAAGCCAGGTGATGATAAGGACAAGGGCAAAAAAGCGGAGAAACGAGAGTGGAGGAAAGGTAAACACACAGCCCCAACCACCACCACCTAAACAACCACCACACTCACTCGTCTCACCAGGTCTAACTCTAAATAATTCAGGGTAAATAACATCTGTATATATTATCTATTGTCTTTTGAATTGCTGTTAATGTTTCATGTATAATGTGTTTACTTTTAAGCAGTTAAAGTACAAAAATGGAGGTCAAAAGGGTGAACTCGGGCCTTGTCAAAGACTAGGTGACTCGTCGTCAGGTGGGCCGTGAGTGTTGTGTGCGACAGCCCGCAGGCAGGTGGGAGGCGGTGGCCAAGTGGTTAGCGTCTTGGAGTGCTGAACTCAATGTCCCGAGTTCGAATCCTGCCGGGGGTAACTCTTTCAAGAGCCTGGTAGGGGAGCAGAAGGTCCCGAGTTCAAGTCTCACCAAGGAGCAACTGTCAAAGCCATCATCGAGTGACCGAAGCAACCCACATGCAGCGTATACCTGTCTGCCGATTGCGAGTGTGACGGTGGACTCTAGGGGCTGCATGCGCCTAAACTGAAGATCAAGAACATCATCATAGAAAATGGGATCTTCACTTGAGACCACAGGTGTCACTATAAAATCCAGCCGGCGCCACCAACGGGCGAGTTCGACCAACATCAAGACTCTCCATATGCCTACGGACGCTATAAGCTACAACGTAAAAAAAAAGAAAAGAAAAAAGGTGAGGGAAACATCCAGGAAGCGAGACGTTTCTCTTATCCATGGGTGGGTGCAGGGAGGAGTCTGAGCGGTAATGACCCGTGGTGGTGGCACAGAGGGCGTCGCCTAGCGATATATCCCAGGTGAAGCGGTAGACCAGAGATATCAGACGTTTTACAGTAGAGAGCTGTAGTATATACAGTATATCAATAATTATTGCCATAAGTGGTTTAGTAAATAATATTCAAATTTTCCACCACAAGGTGCTTGACCTCTATTTTTGCAATATGTGCAGGGAAAGCATCACATAATTGGTTTGCGGACTTGCGGTTGCGGAAGTGTGAACCTCAAGAAATTTGCAGACTTGCGGTTGCAGAACGTAAGGATTGGGGTTTGTAGATTTTCGATTGCGGTGTCCACCTCTGACACACACGAAAAATCGGACACAAAGAAATAAAGAAGACTATAAAATAGCAAGAAATGAAAATGTGTGCATAAGGAGAGAGGAAGAGTAGAGTTATGAGAAGGATATAGTTGAAAAGTGTAGGGAAGAACCCAAACTGTTCTACAGATTTATCAATGGAAGAATCAAGCATAAGGACAAAGTGGAGAGACTGAAAGAAGGTAATATGATATATGAAGATTAAAAATAATTAGTGAAATTCTAAATAAAAACTTTCAGCAAGTATTCACATAAGAATAAAAATTCAATGAACCGCAAGGAATGAAAAAAGTCAGAAAGGAGTGGAAAATAAAAATAGAGAAAGAGGAAGTTTATGAATTGTTGAAGGAATTGGAGGAGAGGAAAGCAATAGGACCAGACGGAGTGTTGGGTTATGTTTTAAAAGAGTGCAGAAAACAGTTGGTTGAACCAGTCTATGATATAAAAAAGTGCTCATTAACAACAGGAAAAGTGCCAAAGGAGTGGAAGAGAGCAGATAGAGTGCCAATATATACAAATAGGAAAAAGGATGAACCACTAAATTATAGACCAGTGTCATTGACTAGCACAGTTTGCAAGATATGTGAGAAAATAATAAAGAAGCAATGGACGGAATACTTAGGAAATGAAGGTATAATAACAGACTGGCAGTAGGGTTTTAGGAAAAAGAGATCATGTGTGACCAACCTAATAAGCTTTTACTCAAGAATAATTGATATAACACAAGAAAGAGATGGATGGGCAGACTGTGTATATCTAGATCTTAAAAAGGCATTTGATAAAGTTCCACATGAGAGACTACTTTGGAAATTGGAAAATATAGGAGGAATCACAGGGGTGATCAAAACCTGGATGGAAAGTTATCTGAAAGGAAGAGAAATGAGAACAATAGTGAAGGATGAAAAGTCTGAATGGAGAAAGTATTTAGTGGGGACCACAAGGATCAGTGTTGCCACCAATAATGTTCACGATTTACGTCAATGACATGACGGAGGAAATAAATAGTTATATTAGTCTATTTGCGGATGATTTAAAACTATTAAGAGAAATAAAAGGCTATAAAGACTGTGAAGCACTACAAAATGACCTGAACAAGATCTACGAATGGAGCAAAAGATGGGAAATGGAATTTAATGTGTCATGTGATGAAAATTGGAAAAAACGAAGATATAAATGGCCATATAAAATGGGAAATGAAATAATTGCAAATGTTCATGAAGAAAAGGACCTGGGAGTGATAATGCAGAATAACCTTCAACCAGAAAAATATATAAATAAAATATTTGGAGATACATACAGGATGTTAAAGAATATTAGAGTGGCATTTCATTACATGGGCAAAATATGATGATAAAGATAATTACTCCAATGATTCGACCAAAAATGGAATATACAGCCATTGTATGGTCCCCATATAAAAAGAAGCACGTGAAAAAGTTGGAGAGGATACAGCGAATAGCAACAAAGATGGTACCAGAGCTAGAAAAACTCTCTTAAGAGGAAAGGTTGAAAGAAATAGTTACCAACACTCGAGGAGAGAAGAGAAAGAGGAGACTTAATAACAATTTTTAAACTAATATCTAAGATGAAAGAAACAGACAATGAGAGACTACTAACTCAGAAACAAAGAGAAGGTCGACACACAAGAGGACATACTAAACAAGGGGAGGCGGTAGCAGAGTGGTTAGCGTCTCCGACTGGCGTTCTTGGTGACCCGAGTTCGATCCCCGACGAAAACCAAAACTTTTCTGCACCGTCGAGTGGCCTAAGAACACCCAAATGACCTGCCCATTAACTATACCTTCGATTGCGAGTGCATCGGAGGACACAGGGGGGCGGCATGAGCGCCCCCCCCCAATCACAGGCGTCACTATAACAATCCTGCCTGCATCACCACGGGTGAGGACCAACTATCACAGCCCTCAAGTGAACCTCCAGAGCCTTCCATCCGAGCCCTGGGCCACCACTGCCTACAGGCGCTATAGGCACAAATGTAAAAAAATAAAGAAAAAAACTAGGAAAAGGGAGATACCTGAACAACATAAAGAAGTACAGCTTTCCTCATAGAAATGTAGAAGTTTGGAACGGATTAAACGAGGAGGTGATATCGGCACATAATGTGCACCAATTGAAAGAAAGACAGGATAAATGTAGATACGGAGATGGGACCACACGAGTGTAGCTCAGGCCCTGTAAAACACAACTAGGTAAACACACATACACCCACATAGTACACACACATATTTCTATGAATATATGAAGACACACATTTCTATGAATATATGAAGACATAAGTGCAGTCAATTTTATTCTCTCACTCCATGGCTTTGATGAATGTAAATGTAAATATTCTTTCTCTCAGGAAGAAGAATTTTTATGAGAGAGAGAGAGAGAGATTTTTTTAGTGAAAGTCATGGCTACCTTCACCTACCCTCTTATAATCCTAGGTTCTTTTGGTAGCTTAGGCAGCACAGGAGGGAGAGAGGGGATGCAGGAAGGTGTGGTTGACTGGTCCAGTGGTGTTAAATCTCCCCAAACTGAGGGGTAAGGATAGTGTTGGAGGTGCAATACAGATCAAATAATAGTATCTCAAAACAATACTATTCGAAAAAAAATATTGATAATGTTTGCACTCTGTACTTTATACACGAGACAAAAACTGCACCTCCAGCTTTTCCTTACCAGATGACTGAGTGCTTTCTCATTGTCACAACACTGCATCTTACAGCACAAGTGACCATAATAATGAACTGTGCAGGACTATACATGATGAACCATAAGATGTCTTAAAGTAAAGGAGTCAGTGGAGATCATATGCTGATAATGAATACTGAATTGATTTTTTAAATAATTGAATTCCATAAAGAAAAATCTGTATTTATTAAAATTCACATTGGCAGTTTTGCGCTCCTCTCTTCTAAAACTTGTTCTTTGGAACTCCCATGATGGGATGAAGCCAAAAGATTTCCCACTTATCCCTGTCCAAGCAATTTTTCTTTGTCTTGTTCTCTTACTCTCACCCTCCCTACCTCTCTGTCCTATCATTTTACAGATTTTACTATTGTATTTTACAACAGATTTTTTTACAATTGTCCTTTTACACTTGCAATGTCCATACCACTCTTGTATATTCTGCTAATTACCTAGCTCTCATTCTTCTCTATAGGTGATAAACCTTCTTAAGGTGGCATATTTCAATATCTGTATCACTCAACAATCCTTCCCTTTTCCCCAACTCAATATGAGAAACACACTATCTAACATGTTAACATTATGACATGACCAGCTGACACCACAATCAAATACTAGCTCATTTCCACTGGCTGAATACTAAATAGATCTTTGACTTTTTTCCAGAACCAAATATCATACATGTTGGTATCAAGAACCTATGCATACCTGACATGAAAACAGTGCATTCACATCTGCACTTCTATTATAAGTATTGCTTGGCCATAGAGCGGAGAAACCTGTGCTTGCGAACCTTGGCTGCTTCTCTCTGGATTTCATCATTGTTGTTGGAATTGACTTCTAGAAGACCCATCATCTTGAGCTGAGGGGAGAGAACAAAACATTTCTTGACCAGTTCATAAAATTTAAATGAATAACACAAAAAAAAAAGACCTTCGAAAACAATTTAATCAATTATGTACAGTCAAACCTCGTTATAACGGACTAAAGGGGGGGAGGAGTGGTCCGTTAAAGCCGATTGTCTGTTATAGCGAGGGTATTTTCCCAAGGGTGGAAAAATATATGAAAAAAACGGAAAAGTTGTGAAATAAATGAGAAATAATCACAAACACAACCAGACTGTGTAGCTATGTTGGGAGGTAAACAGTGACTGGCACTACATGCTGAATTTGGTCCGCTCCTACACGTGAAATAAATGAGAAATAATCACAAACACAACCAGACAGTGTAGCTAGTCAAGCTCAAGCTCTAGTGAAAGGTAAACAAATTACTACGAGCCAAATTCAGCCGTGGCTTCCAAAGGTATTGCTTATTATCATGACTAATGCTCATTATTATATATATTATATGGTTGTGAAGTGCAGTTCTATACACGTGTCACTATTTATGTCAGTGTAGCACTGTGTGTCACCTTAGATAAGGGTGATTTAGGGTGTTGAGGTGACAGGGAGACGTAGCAGCGGCCACACCATAACACTAATAGTCACTATTTTAAGCAATACACACCTTCTACCACTAAATCACTAGCAACACAGGCTCCTTCCTTATAATATTATATCTTAATACGTATGTGATACATCAAAACTCCTTAAAACCCAAGCATTCCAAAGTAAAATGAGAAAATAATACAATTATATTGAGTTGACAATGCGAGCGGCGATAAGCGGTCTAATATGCATAAAAAAAAATAATAAAAAAAAAAAGTCACGCAAATGGAGTCCGTTACATCCGAAGTCCGTTACATCGAGATCCGTTATATCGAGGTTCGACTGTACTATCAAAAGCATATGATTGAGATTACCTCACATATTTCATAACTGGCCCAGATACATTGGCTTAGTCCAGTGTCCTATAAGGCAGAAATGCTTGGAAAATAACAGGGAACAGGTATATCTATTTACTGACCATGAGTGGACTATGATAGCATAAGATAAGTAATTAAGATTCTTTGGAATGATGTTCTCTATGTCCTCTCTGGCCTTGATCCTCGGAAGGCTTACGGTCCAGACGGAGTCCCTCCTATTGTTCTACAAAAACTGTGCTTCTGTGCTTGCACCCTACCTGCTCAAACTTTTCCGTCTTTGTCTATATCTACGTCTATACTAGAGAATCCCATAGTTAGTTTCGGAGCTACAGCCAAGCGTCTTCACCCGGTGAAGGCGATCCTTTCCAGACTTGGGTAATATGCTGCCGGGACCTAATTCTTCTCCAACGCCAAATTGTGGTTATCTGGATCTTCATCTTGTATGAATTGTTGCACAAGAACTGCAGGGTCGACAGCCATCATGCTCAGTTTGTTTATAGTGTGTCCCCTGCTAGACGGCCGTCTAGGCACACGGAGCCCGGTTCACACTGCACGGGTAGGGAGCGACGTCACTGATGACGTCAACCGCGTAAACACGGACAGCAAAACGGGGTAGTGTAAATCGGGTCTTACTGTTCACTTTATAGGGACTAGCCGCTTGCAGACTTTTTGTCACTCTTTTTTTTTGCCCTTGGCCAGTCCTTTGTGATGTAAATTATATATATACAGGTTCACAATCTTTTATCCGAAATTTTGAAAACCGAAAAGCTCCGAAAACTTAAGAAAAAAATTCCAGACTATCTGTCGTCTGCATACCAAAGTTCGTGTTTGGCGCCAAACTTCACCCGAAATGCCCAACGATCAACCAGGACACGCAGTGTTGTCTCAGTGCTCCTACCATCAGACACGTCCTCGGCCCCTTAAGGCAGTTTTTTTCCCTTAAAAAGGAATGCAAAGTTCCCCCCTGCACAAAATGCGGCCAAAATTAGCGCATGAGAGGCCGGGCAGAAATGCGAACGCCGGTGGTGTTTTTCTAAAGGGTCTGGAGTGACCCTGTGTTGAGCAGTGGGTTCCCTGAGCACAAATTGTAACGGTGTTATAACAGTAATGCATAATACTAAGAAAAGGTTGGGGGTTTAAGGGGGAAAAATAAGACGGGGGCCCAAAAAAGATAGCGATTGTTCCTCCCAAAGAGGGCCGTGCCCAGATGAAAACATCATCCACCCCCCGCGGGCTGCTCTCCATTTTAAAACGTCGATATCTCAGGTCGGGCCGCTTCACCTAAAGATATTTCACTCGGCGACGCCCCCGCGCGCCCCCCATGGGTCAAAACCCCCTCAGACTCCCCCCGCACCCATGGAAAAGAAAAAATTTTTCCCCCCTATGAAAATGTCGCCTTAACCTGCATTCGACTCGCCCCAAACACAGTTGACACAAAATTTGGGAAGAAGATGATAGAAGGGAGGCGGGAAAATGATGAGGGGAATTTTTCGTTTGAAATAAAGGTATTGTTGTTTAAAGGGGAATAGTGAAAAAAAGACGTTTTAAAGTTTTTTTTAAAGGGAGTGTGAGTGGTGAGAGGGAGGTGTAGTATTTTGGGGTTTCTGTTTTATACACCACAATGATGGAAAAAAGGGCGTCTTTTGTTTTGGTTGTTTTTTTTGGGCAGGGGGTATTGTAAAAACGTGCGGACAAGAGGTGGCGGCGGGGTGTGTTCTTGGGGGTTTTTTCCCCCTGTAGCTGCTGAAAAAAACCTGTCTGATTTTGGGCAGTTGTGTCGGGCGAGGAAAAGCCCAGGTCAGCGTCAGGTCCCCCTCGGGCCTCAATTTGGGTCCCGACAGGGGGGGGGGCCCCAAAGCCGTGCAGGTGTGTATGTGCGTGCGTGTGTTTTTAAGGGCCCTACAGTGGTAAGAAAGGTGGGAAGGAGACATAATGGGCCCTTTTTGTCCCAACCTTGCCCCCTCAATCCTAAACCCCTGTACCTCAAAGGGTAAGGAAACTGTAGAAAGAGGGGCTATTAAAAAGGCTAAAAAGGGTCCCTTTAGGACAAGTCTTCCACACGGTACACCAAGACCAAGACCCACGGGGGCCCACACCGTCCCCTAAAGGCCGAATCACACCATCCCAAATCATGGGACAGGGCCCCGTCTCATACATCCGTTAAAATTTCTTACTTTCCCAACAAATAGCGTGTTACCAAAAACGGTCACCGCCGTCAGGGGCCCCAAATACATCCCCGTTCTGTACGTAAGGGTTTTTTCTGGGAAAAATTTATTTTAACGTAATGAGACTGTGCCGTGCTGCAATTGTAGTTTTTAAAGGTTTTAAAGTCCCCAAAACAGGGGTCTTTTGGGGTTCCCAACCCCCTTTTTTTTCATCCAACAAAAAGTGCTATTAATGAAAATTTTCTTAAACCCATAGCCTCTGGGGCCCCTTTGTCTCCCTTAGAGGGGGAGCGGAATCCCGGGAAAATGGGGGAAACCGTGACAAATAGTGGGGAAAAACAAGACACGGTGACAAAAACCCCTGCCGTGTTTTTAGAGTGTGAACCACCTTCACCTGTCCCTTTCCTGAAGAAGACAAAATAAACCCTCACGCCCCTGTGATAGATTCATAGGTGGTTAAACCAGGCGAATATTGCCAACCCTGAAAACGGCCCCCTTTCAACAATTACAACAATAACAAGGTAGAGATGGTTCCCTTTACATTGTTCCCCAAAAATATCTTCGTGAATTTTTTTTATTGGACAACCACCTTTCGGGCGAAACTTAGCCCCTCCGAATATTTTTGGATTTTTTTGAATTAATCTGGCTCTCGTTTTTTGGGGAAATAAAATGTTTGTTTTATGTTTTTTGGGGGGGGGGGGCCCACCCCCCCCTCCAGGTCCCCCCCGCAAACTTGCACGTTTTCAAAATGCCATATTATGGATAATTTTTTTGGGGTTTTTTTCTATATCATCGTTACAAAACCCCAAACCCCCACCTCTAACCTAACCAAATTTTTAACCTAATTTTTATTTAACCTAATTTAAAATTTTTTGGCCCTGAAAAAAAGGGTAGTTTTTTGGTACTAGGTTTTAATGCCTTTATTATTAAATTTTGGGGCCTGGGAAATGGGCTAAAAATACTCAGAATGAAAAAAAGTTACACGAGTTGAGGTAAAAACCCCTAGACTTTTAAAACCCCCCACACCAAAAAAAAACCCAAATATCTATCTGCTTTTTTTCCCCACGGGGGTCAAAAACACTTTAGCAGAAAACCCAAAAAAGGGCCCATACCTAAAAAATTTAAAATTAAGTTATATGCATAGGTAGAAAATATTAGAATATAAATTTCGTGGGGCATCCTACTATATCAAAATTTATACCTTTTTGGGTTTACCCTGCCCCTTTCCCCTTTTACATTTTGGGACTAGTATGTTTTTTAAATTCACTTTCCCCTGAAACAGTGAATATTGTTTTTAGGTACATGCTCAAAATCATTTGTTTTTCCCCTAAAAACCCCTTTTTTTTAATAAATTTTTGCTAAAAAAAAAAAAAAAAAAAAATTCCCTTAAAAAAACCCCCTTTTATTTTTTTTCTTCTCAAAATCCCCTTGAAAAATAGGGGTGCGGTCTTATGCGGAGGTGCGCCCTTATGCCCCGGAAAAAAGGGGTATATATTTTAATATATCACACAAACCTCTTTTTCCCCCCGCCCAAATAGGGGGGAGCACTGGTCCGGGAACCGCAAAAGTCGGGAATCGCAACAGAAAAAAAAAAAAAAAAAAGTGATGCCTTTAAACCACCCCCGGAGGGTTTTATCCTCCTCATTTTTACTGTTCGGAAACCCCCAAATATCCATCCCCCGCGGATTTTTAAAGTCCGGGGGGCTGCTCCCCCTGGCGGGGAGGCAGCAGAAAGTTTTCAATATCCCCCAAGAGACTTCCTGCACCAGGGGAAGTGGGGGTCGGGGGACTAACGGAGGCTTTTCCCAGGGAACCTTTGAGTGTCGTGGGGCCCAAATGTAAATAATACGCCCGCTGAGCATGCGGGCCACCGGGCGGGAGGCAGAAAGAGTGTTCAATAGTCTCAAGAGACGTTCCTCCCACCGGGGGGCATGGGGGTCAGGGGACAAAACGGAGGCTGTGCAGGTGAACCGTATTTCCGTGTCCCCAAAATTTAAACTACGCCCGCTGAGCATGCTGCCACCTGGCGGGAGGCAGCAAAAAGGGGTTCAGTAGTCTCAAGAGACGTTCCGGCACCAGGGGCAGGGGGGGGGCCCAGGGGACTAAGGGAGGTGGTGCAGGGGGAACCTGAGTGTCGTGTTTTCCAAAGTAAAAAAATACACTGCGGCAGCTCCCAACCTGGCGGGGGGGCAGCAAAAAGTGTTCAATAGCCCCCCTCAAAGATTTTCCCTTTGCCCCGGGGGCAGGGGGAGTCGGGGGAACTACGGGGGTTTGTGCAGGTGAACCGTGGGTGTGGGTTTTCCCCAAATGTAAACAAAAACAGAAAAAAACCCACTTAAAAACTCGGCACGATAGGGGTTTGGGCCCCTTGCCGAGTTATTAAATGTCCGATTTTATGCAATGCCCCTCCTCTAAAAAAAAAAAAAAAAAAAAAAAAAATAAAAAAAAAATTTAATAAAAATTTCCCCTGTCAAAGCAAAAAAAATTTAAAACTTCCCAGGGAACGGGTTAGAATGGTTTAAAATTTGATATCAAACCAGCACAAATAGCAACGCATGGACGCCCCTGCACCCAACCTTGCCAGCATTTTTCCCTTTTCCTGCAGGCTACCTTAAATTTCCCTTTCCCTTCCTGCTGGGGAAAAAACCTTTGCGTGATGGACTAAACATTTTTGTTAACAGTACTAGATGTAACCCCCAAAACCCCCCGTAAAATAGGTGGAAAGAAAGAAAAGGTCTGGTACCAGCATGTGGGTGAGCCGGGGGTTTTTGCCCCTTTCCAAGCACCGTCTTGGATTCCGAATCCCAATCCAATAACATTTGTTTGAAAAATGTTTTTATACTACTTTGGGGATATTGTTTGCAAGGGTTTTGCTTGATTATTATTTCGGCTCCTCCCAAAAATTGTTGTTTTTTTTAAGCAAAAAACCAAACCCTTTTTTTAAATTTCGAAAAAAAAAACCGGAATTCTATCCAAGACGGGGCTTGGACGCTAAACACGGCTCAGCAGCTGACAGCCCCCCGCGCTGGTTCCGACCTTTGCTTTACTTTTCCACCCATTTTTTTCGTGTTTTTGGGGTTACATCATACAGTACTGTATTTCAAGATGTCACTCCCCTCACGCAAGGGTGTCTCCCGCCCGGAAGGGAACTTTAATGAAAATTTAAAAGCCCGAAACCTGCAGGAAAGGTCAAAAAGGACAAAAATAATTTCTTTTTGCGACTAAGGGTTTGCCGAGTGTAAGCAAAGAGATGCCGTTTATAAAAAGCAAAAAATGCCCAGAACTTATTTTTTTCCGAATTTCTGTTACATGTTCCCCCAAGAGGTTTTGGGGGGCATGAAAATCCGATGAAAACCCAACGGGTGCAATCTAGGGGAGGGGGGAGCGAGTGGTTAGCGTTCCCCCCGAGTGGCGTTCTCGAAAACCCGAGTTCGATCCCGGGGTGAGCCTAAATTTTCCCCCCCCCTTTGGAAAAAAACCCTTTTTTTTTGCACCGTCGAGTGGGCCCAAGAAAAACCCACATGCCCGGGCCATTAACTCTACCTTTCCACTGCGGTGCATGGGGGAAAACAGGGGGGGGGGCATGAGCTCTAATTTTTAAAGGGGTTTACTATAAGAACCCGCCTGCGCCACAATGGGGGAGGGCCCAACCATACAGCCCCGAGTGAGCCTCCAGGGCCTACCAAACCCACCCCTGGACTCCCCAGTTATACAGTGCCGAGTTATAAGGGGTTTTTCTGTACGACCGCTGGGGGCCTGCTGCCCCCTGGGGGGAGGCGCGGACACTGACCAGGGGGGGAAGGAGATGCTCGGGCCGCCGGACAACTTTGTCAATTTTTCGAACAGGGGCCAAGGGATTTTTAAAAATTTAAAAAAAAAAAAAAAAAAAAAAAAAAATTGTTTTGGGACTCGACCTATTCCCCGGGGCCTGGGTTTTGTCCCGGGAAATCCCATTCCGGGGAAAAGGAGGGCCGGGGAAAATTTAGGTTTGTGTGTGTGTATATATATATATATTTTATATATATATTTAAAATCTATTATATATATTATTTTTAAAATATAAATATTATATATATACAGGGAGGGTCCCGAAGATACGAGGGAGTTTTGGTTTCCCCCTTGGGATACTGTTTTAAACGAAATCCCCGTATAAAGAAAAACATAACTTAAAGGTAAAATATAGGTTTTGGGTTTCCCGGGCCCCCTCAATTAAAAAAAAAAAACAAAAAAAAAAAAATTTTTTTTTTTTTATTCAAACTAAAATTTTACTATAAACAAACACAACAAACACACAGCGGCTATAAATTTCCCACAGTACTACCTATTTTGAGAAAAAAACATTCTGAAAGGAAATAGCAAAAAAAAAAAACCTTTAAAAGCACATTAATTAAAAAATAAAACATGCATTTAAAAAGCAAAAAAACGTTGTAATGTGGGGACGCCGGGGGATAAAGAGAAGGGGAGTGTAGCGGGGCCCAAGGGTTTGGGGGCCCCACACCCGCTAATTACCCTAAAAGGGCAGGGTGGGCCTAGCTTAATTACCCCTTTATTTAGCCTTTCTAGGGTGACTGCGGCGGGCCCAAGGGTTGGGGGCCTCAACCTTTCCCAATTACCCCCAAATGTCAGGCCGCGCCCTATGCTTTAATTTCCCTTTAGGTCACGGCTTGCTAGGGGGGCCCACTGGGGGGCAAACCAAAACCCCCTTTTTCCAGCCTGGGAGTGGAGGGCGCGCATTTTGAACTTGATAAATTTTCCAACCAGTTTGAATGTCGTTTTTCATTGGATTTTTTGATTTTCGTTTTATTGAAATGGGCCTAAATTTTCACATCTATATCATGGATTCTTTTTTGTATACCAATGCTCGTATAAAGGGACCCCCCCTGTTATTAAAATATTAATATATACAGGGGGGGTCCCGAAGATACGAGCAGTTAGGTTCCCCTGGCATACTCGTAAAGCGAAATCTCGTTTAAAGAAAAAACAAACTAATGGGAAAAAATAGGTTTTTGGTTTTCCCGGGGCCCCCTCAAAAAAAAAAAAGAAAAGAAAAAAAAAACCCTTTTTTAAGCTAAAAAAAAATATAGCAAAAAACCCAAAAAACACACAGCGTCTATATTACCCACACTGTACTACCTTTCGTAGAAAAAACATTTTTGAAAAAGAAAATTTGCACACAAAATAAAAATACCGGGACATTAATTAAAAAATAAAAAATGCATAACAAGCAAAAAAGACGTTGTAAAAGTAGGGGACGCCGCGTGAAAACAAGAGAAGGTAGTGTACCGGGCCCCAAAGGTTTTTTTTGGGGCCCCACACCTGCAATTTTCCCCTAAAGGTCAGGCCGCGCCATATGCTTAATTCCCTTCAGGGGCAGCCTTGTAGGGGTGCCTTTACTGCCCGTCCCCAAAGGGTTTGGGGCCCCGCACACCTGCTAATTACCCCCAAAAAGTAAAGGCCCTTTCCTATGCTTTAAATTTCCCCTTTAGGTCACGGCTTGCTAAAGGGGGGAACCCCACTGGGGTCAACCCCAAAACCCCTTTGTCCAGCCTGGGAAATGGGAGGGCGGCATTTTTTAAATTGATAATTTTACCCACCCATTTTTTAATGTCGTTCATTTTGGGGTTTTTGATTCGTATATTGAAAAAAGACCCTTTTTAAATTTTCACATTTTCGTACATCGGATTCTCGTATACCGAATGCTCGTATAACGGGCCTTTCCCCCTATATACAGTGGGGCCCCGCGTTTGGCGAAAAATTTGCTTTGGGGAAAACACAGTACAGTAAACCCTCTCTAATTTGAACCCGTATAATTTGAACTTCGGATGATTCGACCTGTTTCAGGCCAAGCTCAAATTTTTCAACATCTTTCCAACTTTCCATAATCAGAACTAAAGTTCGAATTTTCAGAGTTTTCTGCAGCATCTTCCATCTCCTCTGTGCCATCCACTTCGTAAGCCAGCCTCCACATCACCTCCAACACATTAACCACCTCAAGCACTGAAGAGCTTACCTTATAAATCCCCTGAGTGACATTTCCCACAGCTGCGTTCAGTAGCGGTCACGCCCCCCCCCCCCCCCCGCACTCACTCTACTGAACGATACTGAACGCTTCAAAATACACATTGCTACCAAGATAGCAGCTGCCGAAATTAATCTCTGGCTATTCTTATTGTTGAAGAATAACTTGCTGATGACCCTGTATTTGATGCAACAGAAGTTATAGCAGCAGGAAATGAAATATTTAGGAGGCAAAAAGAGGAGAGCGAAGAGCAGAAGCCTTCTTTTCCCTTTCTTTACATACCCTTATTGTGGCGCGAGCTGGCAACTCAGTAGCGATCCACCTCCCAGCTGGGCTGTAGTGCGAGGGTAGCTTGCTACAAGGCATACTGTATACTGACGTCACCGTGCGCCTCCGTGTGCACCTGCGCGCGTTGCTTTACTGAACGCAGCTTTTGCCTGAAGACGCAATCAGTGACGCCTGAGTGCTCAGTTTACAGTAGTACTGCATTTCTAGACTTCAGTATTAGCCATGTTTTGGTTCGTACAAGAAATACAATCTGTGCTGTTTTGGCATGTTTGAGTGAGTTCTTATTGTGTGGGGGGGCTAGAGGTAACCATCAGATAATTCGGATTTTCGGCTAATGCGACCCAGGCCTCCCCCCAATTAGATCGAATTATAGAGGGTTTACTGTATTGGCGATAGGTTGGATACGGTACCAGAATCCCAATTTGGCACTTCAAATTAACTTTTAGCGAGACGCGCGCTGACGTCACGGAATGACGTCGGCCCAGAATACGCCCGCATGGGACCATGTTGGTTGGTAATCAACAGATTACGTGTATGGGAGAACGCCCCTGACCAAAGGCTTCACCTACAGCATCTGCTGGGTGACTCCCAACTCAAGCTCAAGCTCAAAGTGTTTGTTATCTTCCCGGCAGCCATCTTGACGACCGCTGTTTTTTTGCTGTAAGTGACGGTACCTTTGGCGTTTTGCACTAAGACTAAGGCTTCTACAAGTACTGGTGGTGGTGGTGGTGGTTCGAGGAAGCCAGGTGACAATAAGAACAAGGGCAAAAAAGCGGAGAAACCAGAGTGGAGGAAAGGTAAACACACAGCCCCAACCACCACACTCACTCGTCTCACCAGGCCTAACTTTAAATAATTCATGGTAAATAACATCTATTATCTATTGTCTTTTGTATTGCTGTTAATGTTTCATGTGTAATGTCTTTGCTTTTAAGCAGTTAAAGTAAGAAAATGGAGGTCAAAAGGGTGAACTCGGGCGTCATAAAGGACTTATGGATGATTTTCCCATTGAAAGTACACACAAACCTCGATTTCCCGGATATCAGATTTGCCGGACAAAATCTGAGGTCCAGGGATATGTCAGTCTCGGACAATTTTTTTTTTTTTTTTACGTTGAAATGCCTGGTCCTGTTCGTAAATTGACCAAGTTGTCTGGCGGTCCGAGCGTCTCCTGTCACCCCTGGTCAGTGTCCGCGCCTCCCGCCAAGTGGCAGCATGCTCAGCGGTCGTATTGTTTACATTTGGGCACACAACATTCACGGTTCACCTGCACAGCCTCCGTCAGTCACCTGACTCCCACTGCCCCTGGTGCAAGAACATTTCTGAGACTATTGAACACTTTCTGCTGCCTCCCGCCAGGTGGCAGCATGCTCAGCGGTCGTATTGTTTACATTTGGGCAAACGACACTCACGGTTCACCTGCACAGCCTCCGTTAGTCCCCTGACCCCCACTGCCCCTGGTGCAGGAACGTCTCTTGAGACTATTGAACACTTTCTGCTGCCTCCCGCCAGGTGGCTGCATGCTCAGCAGACATAATAGTCCGCGGCGGGGTAGTTGATATTGGCGGTTGCCGGACAGTAAATACTAGAGTAGGATAAACGTCCGGGGGTGGGTAATGGCATCGGACCTTTTTTTTGCGTTTCCCGGACTTTTGTGGTTCCCGGACCAGTGCTCCCCCCTATTAGTCCGGGAAATCGAGGTTTGTGTGTACTATTCGCGTTTGTCGAAATTAACTTTTGGTGATGGTTTGGCAAGACTAATTAAATAGTCAAACGTGAGGGATATATATATATATAGTACACTAAAACCCTTATAACTCGGCACTGTATAACTCGGAATTTGATATAACTCGGCAAGGCAGTGTTTTTTGTTTTGTTTTTTTCTTATATTTTTTACATCTATACCTATAGTGTGTGTAGGCAGTGAGCTCCAGGGGTGGGATGGTAGGCCCTGGAGGCTCACTCGAGGGCTGTGATGGTTGGCCCTCGCCCGTGGTGGCGCAGGCAGGATTCTTATAGTGACACCTGTAATTAGAGGCTCATGCCTTGTGTCCTCCCATGCACTCGCAGTCGAAGGTAGAGTTAATGGACAGGGCACGTGGGTGTTCTTAGGCCACTCGACGGTGCAGGAAGATTTCAAGTGGATTTATGGGTCTCACTCGGGATCGAACTCGGGTCTTCGAGAACGCCACCCGGTGACACTAACCACTCTGCTACCGCCTCCCCTAAACTGCATCTCTTGGTTTTCACTCGGCATATCATGCCCTCACAACCTCTTGTGTGAACATGTAAACAGAAAGTCGGCAAAAAATAATGTATCTCGGCATATTGATGTTATAACTGCATCTCTTTGCATAAAGTCGTGTTTTTGTCCTTTTGACCCTTTCCTGCAGGCTCAGCCTCTTCAATTTCATTTCCTTTCTGCTGGAGACACCCTTGCGTGATGGAGCTGACATCTTGAAATACAGTACTGTATGATGTAATCCCATAACACGTAAAATAGGTGGCAAAGTAAAGCAAAGGTCGGGAACCAGCGTGTAGGCTGTCAGCTGCTGAGCCGTGTTTATGTCGTCCAAGCACTGTCTTGGATACGAATTCCGTTTTTTGTCGAAATTGAAAAAGGATTGGTTTCTGCTTCAAAAAAACAACAAGCTTGGTAGGAGCCGAAATAATAATCAATGCAAAACATTGCAAACAATATCACAAAGTAGTATAACACACATTTCAGCAAGTGTTATTGGATTGGGATTCGTAATCCAAGACGGTGCTTGGACGACAAAAACACTGCTCAGCCTACGCGCTGGTACCCGATCTTTGCTTTACTTTGCCACCTATTTTACGTGTTTTGGGATTACATCATACAGTACTGTATATCAAGATGTCAGCTCCATCACGCAAGGGTGCCTCCAGCAGGAAGGGAATTAAATTGAAGAGCCTGAGCCTGAAGGAAAAGGTGAAAGTGCTGGCAAGAATGGATGCAGGTGCGTCCATTAGGGTGGCCCAAAATGCAAAAGTTTTGAAATGTTGCACGCTCGTGTGTTATTCCAGTTCTCTCATAGTAAAACAGTATTGCATTGAAATTTTGGGCGAATTGAGTAATATTTAGGGGTCCCGACAAAGTGAACATTTAGGTGACATAACTCAAATTTCAGGATTTTTCTAAATTTCCACTTTTTTTCTCCCTCAGGTTATCAACATGGCAACAAGAGCCGCTAGTAATCTTTGGCTGATCGACAAGGCTCCAATCGATGAAATCACCGGAGCCCGGCTACCATCGAAGGAGCAGGTCCTCCTCCGCTACTACCACCACCACCGGGAGATGGGGAAGACGGCGAGCGGGAGCAGGAAGGCGGTGGTGGAGGAGGTTCTCCCCTTCTGGTCGCGCGCCGGGATTCCAACAACTACAGTAATACACGCCGGCACGAAGCTGTCAAAGCTGGTAAAGGCGTACAATGACCTCAAGAAGAACAAGAACAAAGACAGGCCGAAACATCGTATGGATGAGGAGATTTTCAAAGGAGACCTCCAAGAAATCTTCGACCTCGCACACTCCTCTCTCCAACGGGCAGACGTGAAGGACGAGGACAAGGAGTTCCTACGGAGTCAGAGAGAAGACAGAGGGGAATCATCCATGGCTGGAATTGACCTTGTGACAGCGAAGAAGGTGGAGAAGCAGGTCGAGCGCGGAACTCGACTCAAGCGGCTCCGGGAACGTGAAGACAGCGACATTGCCAGGCTGACTAAAAGGGCGGAAATCCCAAGCCAAAGCAGTAGCAGCAGCAGCAGTCCTGTGTCGACGACGTCATCACCGGCTCGTGGATCCCCAAGCCAGAGGAAAAAACTCAAACAGTCGCCATCGATCTCCGCGAAGGATCTTAACCTCATTTCAACTTGGGATCGAGAGAAGTTGTCGGTGCGGCAAGCAACGTCAACGTTCGCAGCTACCGCTCAAGTTCTTGGAATGGACATTGGGAGTATGGCGGTCTCGAAGAGCACGGTCCATCGAGCACGAATTGCGGGGAGAGAGCAAGCCGCCGAGAAGATCGTGGAACTGCGGAACCAGGAGATACCTGAGAGGTTGGTCCTGCATTGGGACGGAAAACTCCTCCCATCCCTCTCTGGCGATACGGAGGACCGCATCGCTGTCCTCCTCACAGGGGAAGATGACGCCGAGTTCCTTCTTGGGGTCCGGCAAGGCCGGATTCGACTTGGCAGAAACGTGGCCTGCAGTGGTCTTGAAGGAGGTGGACGGAAGCAGGCGTCAGGGACAAGATCAATCGCCTTCTGTTTCGACACCACGGCTTCGAACACTGGCATGGTGCAAGGTGCTGCATTCGGCATGTTGAGCAAGAACTCGGGACGAAGCTTGCTATTGGTTGGCCTGCCGCCATCAGTCCCCAAGGTGATCCTCAAGGATGTCTCGGAAAGCCAGCCTCGGCTCTTCCTCTGGTCCGACATTGGATCTTCAAAGACTCTGATCGGATGGTCTTCGTAGATTCCTCGCAGAGAGAGACGGTGGAAAACATCGGAGGACCCGTAGAGTTCTTCGCACCAATGACACCTGCCAGCAAGCTGAGGACGACGCATTGGCCTTCCTGAAGGAGGCTCTGATGTCGAAGAACATCCCAGCGGAGAGGATATGAAGAACCTCCGTTCTCCCCTACCTGTCCTCGGTGGTGAAGCGCCAGCCCAAACCATTCCGACGTCCTGGAGCTCCTCCAGCAAGCCCTGGTCGGATGGCCAAGGCCATATACTGCCTCAAGCTTCAGATGCTTGAAATCACATGCTGTCGCTGACCTGGTCGAGAGCAAGGCCCCCGTGAGTGGAACGAGTGGCCCTCTTCATTGCTCTTGTGTACTGCAAGCAATGGCTGAGGCACCGATTGTAATAGTAGTTGATGATAAACTATGTGATTGAGCCTAATGTCAATACTAGGTAACTATTGATGGTTGGTTGTGGTAGTTAGTTCGTTATTTCCGATTTAGGTTTGGCAACACCTCGTAAGTAGTCCAAGGTGGTAAAGGAGCTAGCAGGTGTGGATCAGCCTACAGAAGCAAGCAACCAAGCCAGGTGGGATTCCTCCAAATATACCTTGATGTGGATTTTACTTGTGTATAAGTGTTTATCTTGTGTGTTAAATTTCCACTCGGATACTGAGTAATATTGTTACAGGAATGCACAAGATTTGTGTTAAGTAAAGCCTACAAAGAGGGTCAAGATTGTGTTTTGTTTTGTTATTCCAACATCAATTTACTTAACACAAAATCAAATCTCTTGATGTCTGCATCCATCGCGTCGCTACTTCCACGGAATGAGGTTGCTGAGGCCAGAACGCCTTGACGCCGACCCCAGGCTCGTCAGCGGCAGGGGCAGGGGTAGGAAGCATGGCTACGAACTCGAAAACTTCTTGGAGCGTGCCGGGTGAAAATGTGAACAAGCTCAGGCTCCTCACCAACTTTGTCTCTCCTAAGAGTGTATGAAACTTATATCTGAGTTGTATACCTATGATCATAAGCACACTACAGGCTCACTACGGAAACCTACGAATTAAGTTTTCGCACGTCATCGCCTGGCTATCGCCGTCAGAACTGGCGATAATCTCGCGGAATAACCTTAGTGCCCTTAAAAGTTTCAGCAAAGATCTGTAAATTTAGGCGGCTGTGGACTGCAACCTCTCAGCAGTGTGTAGGTCCAATCAGGGACTAGTTCATCGTGGTCTTGTATCTCTCAGCAAATAGGCAGCGGTTTGTTAGAGAAAAAACTATGATCTAACAACAATGTTTGTTTGACCAGCGCGAGCTCTAGAGTCCGGACTCAAAGGATCAGAGTTCCTAGGGTGGTGGTCAGTCATGCTCGGCTCTGTTAAGTGCAGGATTGTGAAGATAACAGTGTATCTAAACTAGAAAAACTGCTTCGGTAATGGCTGCCACCAAAGCCAAAGTTGTTTCTTTGTGGCTTTTCGAGGCATCCCCACGTTCGAAGTGTCCGGTGCACGTGATGAAGCGGTCTGGTGTTAAGTGTCACAAGTGTCAGAAGTCAGAAAAAGGTCCCCCCACTTAACGGTAAAGGTTGCCGATCCCTAGTTGTCAGTGCTTCAGTTACACCTTTGACAGTGTTATGGCTGCTACTATAGCTTCAGCTGCAACTGATGGTGATTATCCAAAAGCTTCGTGAAGTTTCAATCAACGGAATGAAAAACAAATGGCCTTGGTGACAGGTAGTTAGAAAGTTTTATTCACCGGGAGCTAGTGAAGCGTTCATCATTACAGGGTCAACAATCGCAAAGTACTAGTGACTATGGCTTCTACTTCACTGCCACTCAGACATCTGGATTATGTAGAGTTGACTCAAATGAACGGATCCGGACGTAATGAAATGTGTTTTACGCCCTAACTATACTGCCACAACTGTGCGACGAACGTAATCTTGGGCAAAGATGTCCAGGATCTTACATGAGAAAGTTTACGCTGACGCACGGTGGTGACCTGCCTCACTTGTTATCCGTGGACTCGGACCTAATAAATAGGATCCCACGGAAACTGTTTGCAAAACATGACGGCCACCTGACTGTCATCCTAGTCGCCATCTAAATCACGACGTTTACTCTTCGATGAGCGTGAATTCATAGAAAGGGACGAGGACAAGGCTGTTAATGAAGGAGTTATGAACTAAAGTACTCTCCTTGCTGTTCACAAGTTGTCGTGTGTTAAGAAAAAATGAATCTCGCAAGAAACGCCTAGCATCGTTTACTCGGAAACATTAACAAGTTTACACTCTTGACGGGTACCCCTTGCCTCCGTATGATGACCTGGGTAAACAAGAGCGCAGTATCGTGTATTCTAGTTACGATTGATCTCCGCAGTGCGTATCATCAAGTGGCTATTAAAGATCAAGACAACCGTATACTGCCTTTGAGGCTGTGGTAAAATACAATTTACTCTTGTCCTTTTGGTGTAACAAAACGGAGTAGCTTGTTTCAAAGACTCCTGGATTCGTTTATCAAAGAAGAGGGGACTTTGTTTGGAACCACGCGTACTGGCGACGTTACCCATTTGTTGGGTATGTCTCAAGAAAGAACACGATAAATAATCGAAGAGATTCTTGAAGCTGCCAGATAAGGAACATCGTTTACAATGAAAAAACAAGTTTCTTTCTCAACTAGGCCTCTCGCATTCTGGTACGTGGTGGAGGAAGGGAGTGATTCGGCCTGACCCGGAACGACTGGACCGCCTTCGAGAACTTACCTCTGGCCATGGACATGAAGCATTCCGCGATTTTTCGCTTGGTCTTTTTGATTACTATTAAAGTGGATATACAATTAGTCTAGCCAGATTTCCCACTGAGTTGCCCACTACTGCCTTTTCCTGTGGACGGAGGAAGCAAAGGGAAGCGTTCTTTCAAACTCAAGGTGACATAGAATCTTCGGTGGTCAGGCGACTCGGACAGTCTGTACCATTTACAGTTGAAACAGATGCTCAAACTCCGCATGGCAGCAGTCCTCACTCAAGCGGACGCAGTTGCCTTTCTTTTACTAACCTTGATGGGCCAGAGAGGAGCGCCATGCTGCTGTGGAAAAGGAGGCCCCAGGCTATCATCGAGACGCTCCGACACTTGGAGGCATTACTTGTCTGGTAAGGCATTTCATATAAAAACAGACAAACTCTCGGTGAAAGTATATGTTGATTAAGCAGCACAAAAGCAAGATTAAGAAGAATGAACAAAATTTAAGATGGAGGATGAATTGTCATGCCTATGATTTTGATATAGTCTATATATCAGGAAAAAGACAATATCCCGTCCAGTGTATGTTCAGGTCTGTTTGTGGAGCAACATGCCATGGACCATCCGTTACTGCTTGCCTTCACGATTGCCGTGTATGCCATCCAGGTGTTACTCGTTGCTACATTTCGTAAAGTCTAAGAATTACCTTACTCTGTTGAGAGTCAGGCAAGTTGTTGGTCATGTAAAATATGTTGCAGCGTGCAAACCTAATTTTCATCAACCTGATAGGACCTCTCGAAAGGCTACCTCAGGCCATTTGAAAGGGCTTAACGTTGACTTTAAAAGGACTCTCCCAAGCACTGATAAGAACCATATTTTCTCATGTTGTGGATGAGTCTTCCAGATTCCCTTTTGTATTTCCATGTTCTAATATGACTGCACAACAGTTATCAATTGTCCTCTTTTCATTTATTCTCCATTTGTGGCATGCCAGCATATATTCACTCAGACAGGGGGCATCATTTGAGCAGGGAAAACTACAAGGATTCCTCGCCAGTAAAGGAAATCGCTTCTTCATCAGGAAAACAAGTTTACAAACCCTCAGGTAACGGGCAAGTGGACGCGCTTCAAAGAAACTATAGGCAAGGCAATCACCAACTGCTTTGAGTTCGTGATCTACCAACACAGTAACTGGCAAAATGTGTCCCTGATGCTCTTCACTCAATTCGCTCATTACTAATACCACCACCAATGTTCCCCTCATGAAAGACTTTTTAATATACTCGTGTTCTGTCCACAGGAGCTACAGATACCATCTTGGTTGTGTAACCTGGTCTGGTGCTACTGAAAGAGTCATGTTCGAGCGAAACAAACACTGATCCTCTTAGTAGATGAAGTGAAACTCCTACAAGCGAAACCATCTACGCTCATATTCGTTATCCAGATGGCCGGGAGGATACTGATCTACTCGGCATTTGGCCCCAGCTGGTTAGTGAGCTCCCAGCCCAGACCCGGACACTAACAAATGCAGCCTCCTGGTTCGAAGTCTGAAGGAGTTACTGTGAGAGCTGATGATTCTGAGTTCTGAGCTTCAAATCCTCCTCAACAACTTGAGTCCTGATGAGGTGTGCAAGTTTCTAAGGAGCTCCGGGAGCGTTATCAGGCGTTCCTACTACTCGTTTTGAGGCATCGTAGTACAACACGTTTTTGTGGAATGGGGGAGATCTGTAATAGTAGTGATGTAACTATGTGATTGGCCTACTGTCATCATACTAAGGGCTAACTATTTCGATGGGTTGTTGGTAGTTTTCATTTACGTGGTTGGCAACACCCGAGTAGTAGTCAAGGTGGTTTAAAGGAGCTAGCAGGTGTGGATCAGTCCTAACAGACAGCAAGCAACCAAGCAGTGTGGGTATGCCTCCAAGATACCTTGACTGTGTATTACTTGTGTATAAAGTGTTTATCTTGTGTGTTAAATTTCCACCTCTGATACTGAGTAATATTGTTACAGGAATGCCACAAGAGTTTTGTGTTAAGTAAGCCTTACAAAGAGGTCAAGACGTTGGTTTTTTTGTTATTCCACATCAACGATCTCTGTGAAAGACTCGTGGAACGAACGTGCTTCTTCCTCGAGATCCTCAGACATACCCTGACCAAAAAACCCGTTGCCAAGGCAGCAGAACAAGCCCTGCGACGCCACCTTTGTGGTAGTTTCCGAGGAAATACGCGGGACTGCCATTCTTCGACTCAAGGATTGATGTGGAGGAGAAGAAGCAGATGGACAAGCCGCCTCAGAAGAAGGAACTCAAGCCGTATTGGAGGGAGGAAACAAGATGACGATGTTTCCTCCCTCTCCTTCCTTCGTCACTTCGAAGACACGGTCCGTTCTGATCAGAAAACTCGACGCGGACGAGGGCTTCCTGGCAAAGGAACTCGGCATTGTGTGGAGGAGGCACGCCAATTCAAGGACGCTAGGAAACGGGGCAAGTGGCCTCCGACCCGTGGTCAACAATGCCGCCGGAGCGGTGGCATCTGCCTAGTCCAGCACTCCTGGGTTCCACGTCGGCGCACAGAGAACGTATCCTCATCCATTAGTCCCAACAACCATCGGAAACTTGGTGGGCAGGAAGGGAAAAAGAAGGAGGACCTTCAAAAGAAGGCTTCGAATGGAAAACAATGACAACACTGGTCTGTTTTGGTTGTCCTTATAAGTTTCTTTATAAAAATTGTTTTTTTGAGTTTTTCTTTTTTTTGAAGGTTATTATCAAAATTGTTTCAGTTGTGCCAGACCCCACAAATATTTCTCACCGAATTTTAATCTAATTTCACAGGAACTCTATGTGTAAACAGAAGTAAAACAGAGCAAGGTGAAAAAAAACATGTTCATTTTTCCCTCTATGATCTTGGTGGACACCCTAGGCGTCATGCGTGCTATTGTATGAGTTTGATATCCAAATTCCAGACATTCGTAACGTTCACTGGTAAGGTAGTTTTATGCTTTTATAGTAGTATGTACATTTTTAATTTTTTTTTACTTATTTTTTTCACCATAATTAGAGGAGGACATTGCATAACTGGGCAATTGATAACTCAGCAAGGGCCGGAGCCCTATCGTGCCGACGTTATAAGGTTTTTTACTGTATATATATATATAGTATATATATATATATATAATACATATTTACATATAGTCAAACCTCGATATTAATGGGACTAAAGGGGGGCGGGGGGACGTGGGGGTGTTGGGGGGGGAGTGGGTCCGTTTAAAGACGATTATCGTTATAGCGAGGCGTATTTTCCCCAAGGGTGGAAAATATATGAAAAAAAAGGAAAATTGTTGAAATAACTGACAACATAATCACAAACACAACCAGGACTGTTACCTTTAGAAAGACTATAGTCGCCAGGTCACTTGCCATGCACTAAATGTCGCAGTCACAATCTATTATGAATTTTAGCATTACTACGGACTTTCCTATGTGCCATTGAAGACATGTAGTGTGATGTACATAATATAAACTACTGTGCATCGCCTTTCCGTGGTACGAAGATTGTAGTGATGCTAAAATTCGTAATATATGTACCTGGCAACTTAGTGGCGTGGCAAGGATGGCGACTTATAGTGTTGTCTAACGGTTAGCGATGTTGGAGGTAAACAGTCGACTGGCACTACATGCGTGATGAATTTGGGTTACGTCCTCCCGTGAAATAAAATGAAAATAATCCACAAATACAATCCGACAGTTTTGTATTGTTGTAGCAATCCACTGTCTAGTCAAAGTAAGTCTGTCTAGCTCTAGTGAAAGGTAAACAAACAGATTCCAGCCGTTGGATTCCAAAGGTATTGACTTTATCATGATATATGTCATTATTATTATCTTATATGTTGTGTGAGAATTGCAGTTCTATACACTGCACTATTTAGGTCGTGGAGAACTGCGTGTCACCTTGATAAGGTTGATTAGGGTGTGGAAAAGGTGACAGGGAGGAGACGGTAGCAGCTGGGCAACTCACCCTTATTAAACATCTAATTAGTCATTATTTTAAAACATACACACCTTCTCCCACTAAATCTAACTAGCAACACGACTCCTTCCTTATATTATCTTAATAGTGATACATCAAAAAACTCCTTAAAACCCAAGCATTCCAAAGTTAAATGAGAAAATTCATACAATTATGTTGAGTTGACAATCAAGCAAAAAACCAAAAAAAAAGAAAAAACCAATCAAAAAAAAACCCCCAAAAAAACAAAAAAAAAAAAAACCGGCGATAAACGGTCTGATATGCCATTCTTGCCGCAAATTTGGTCACGCAAATGGAGTCCGTTAACATCCGAAGTCCGTAATCGAGGTTTCCACTGTACATATATTATATATAATATAACATTATATCACATATATATATATATTATATATATATATAATGTATATAATATTATATAATATAATATATATATATACATATACATATATATATATATATACATACATATATATATATATATACATACATATACTATATATACATACA